>JARQOC010000005.1:348863503-349093503 GCA_033576535.1 Allobates femoralis | reverse complement strand
AATAACAAAACTTGTGTCACTGTCCAAATATTTCTGGCCCTAACTTCCCTCGCACACGCCACTACCTCCGTGGCTTTGTTCGTGGACGCGCATCGCCCTTGCGACTCACTCGCAATGCCCGCAAAGGGGGCGTTGGGAGTCGTTGCAGCAGCCCGAGCAATGCCCTATACACAGATTCTAGAATCCCGATGCAATCGCATCGGGCTCACAGCTAGTGGACACATAATTCCATTGTACACAGTCACAAAATGGAGCAATGTGTCCATGATTTCACTGCAACCAGCAAGTTGGTCAGAAGATATCGGGCGGTTGAATAGTACGCTCATTCGACCCCCGATATTGTTTTGGCATCGTTCCTGCATCGTATTGGATGTTCAGACCGTACAACGCACGAACGATATCGGGTCCAACTCACGAACCACGTGACTTTTGGTCGGAGTTGGACGCCGATATCGCGACGTGTAAACCCACTATTAGATCTGAGAGGTTGATGAGCCGAATGAGTGGCCAAGAGAGTGCAAGGTGTGTTGATTGCAAACAGCACAGGTGGGTGTGGCAGCCACGTTAAGAACCTGCCAGCTGTCTGTGTGTGAATCAGACTGGAGATGGGAACTAGAGCAGAGGCTTACTGCAAAATGTGAGGTGAGAAGCCTCGCTCTCCATGCCGGAGACGCTTGCCTCTGACCAGAGAGGCTGATGTCCATGCTGGACTGTGTGTGTGGGTATGGGCCCTGTGACGGGCTGGTATCCGTGGAGGTGTCTTTTGGAGACAGAGGACGGCTCAAGGGCCAGGCGGTCATGTTCAGGTGAATGAATGCCAGGCGTCCATAACCGCCTTTGAGACCGACTAGGAACTTGTGATAGGGTCCCGGTAATAGATATGTAATCACAAGGGCGTATGCAAAAGTACCCTGGGTGATGGTTGTGAAGTGTAACGTGGGTCATGATGGCAGATGCAGAAAGGGCCATGCAGGAGGTATCCACTGGGTAACGGGTTGAGCTCACTGCAGTAGGTAGAGATTCCCTGTAATAGAATGGGGAATGATCCCTGTCAAAAGGCTAGGCGGCCGAACCCGCCATTGGGACTGACTGATAGGTCGGATATGGTCCCGTTGAATATGTAGTTCTAAAGTGTAAAGTGTATTATGTGAATGTACATGTAGTGTAAATAATGTGATGAAATATCCTGTAATGTACCGAGGTGAAGATTGTGTGATGTAAACACTGCATTATGTTTCGTGAGTACTAAGTGGTTTATGACAGAAAAATTAATAAACCCTCTGTTTGTGAAGTTACACATTGTAGTTGGTGTTAATTATGCTGCCAAGTGGGTACCCCGGGTCGCTACCTTACAATATATACAGTATATATATGTCCATATGTAGATAGAAAGAGAAGCGGCACTCACCATTAGCTGATAATGTCCTTTATTTCATCTTAGAGCATCTGCAGAGATGAATACAGCAGGGAGAGGGAGTGAGGGTCATCGGACGACGGCAATGGGAGCCGCGAAACGGCAAACCGTCATCAGACGACCCTCACTCCCTCTCCCTGCTGTATTCATCTCTGCAGATGCTCTAAGATGAAATAAAGGACATTATCAGCTAATGGTGAGTGCCGCTTCTCTTTCTATCTACATGTGGATTTTAATGATTGCTATTGAAGCGAGCAACACCTGCCGAAGTGGTGGTGTATAGAGGTGCACTACGCAGCCATCACATTAACCTGTTGGTGCCCAGTTTTCTACTCCTCCTTGGAATATATATGTGTGTGTGTGTGTATATGTATATATATACATATACCGGTATATATTACATAAAATATTAGATAAAGGCCAGATGCTGTTGCATCGGGAGGGCAGTCTTTGTGCCTGTGTCCCCTTGTGCGCTCTCTCCTGTCTGTGCGGTCTCTTCCCCTGTGCGCTCTCTCACTTGTGCCTTTCTCTCCACTCTGTGTGCTCTCAGCCCTTGTGTGCGCTCTCTCTCTCTGTGCGTGCTGTCTCTCCCCCTGCATTCTGCCTCCCCTTTGCATTCTGCCTCCCCTTTGCATTCTGCCTCCCCTTTGCATTCTGCCTCCCCTTTGCATTCTTCCTCCCCTTTGCATTTTGCCTCCCCACTGCATTCTGCCTCCCCACTGCATTCTGCCTCCCCACTGCATTCTGCCTCCCCACTGCATTCTGCCTCCCCACTGCATTCTGCTTCCCCACTGCATTCTGCCTCCCTTGTGGCATCTGCGTCCCCTGTGCCTTCTCCCTCCCCTGTGCCCCTGCCTCTGAGCCTTCTGGCTCCCATGTGCCTGCCTCCCATCACTGAACCACCATACAGTGCTAACCACTGAGCCACCATACAGTGCTGACTACTGAGCCACTGTACTATGCTAACCACTAATCCACCATATACAGTGCTAACCACTGAGCCACCAATCAGTGCTAACGACTGAGCCACGGCACAGTTCTATCCACTGAACCACAGTACATTGCTAACAACTGAGCCGCCATATACAGTGCTGACCACTGAGCCACCATATACAGTGCTGACCACTGAGCCACCATATACAGTGCTGACCACTGAGCCACCATATACAGTGCTGACCACTGAGCCACCATGTACAGTGCTGACCACTGAGCCACCATGTACAGTGCCGACCACTGAGCCACCATGTACAGTGCTGACCACTGAGCCACCATGTACAGTGCCGACCACTGAGCCTCCATGTACAGTGCCGACCACTGAGCCACCATGTACAGTGCCGACCACTGAGCCACCATGTACAGTGCCGACCACTGAGCCACCATGTACAGTGCTGACCACTGAGCCACCTCATCCCTCATGCCACTTTTTTGGTGCGTCTTGCTTCCGCAGCACAGTTTCCGGCGTGGACTTTATGACGGAGCGAGGATCAGCTTGGACTCCACTGCGCTCCTCCATCTGTCTACACCACTGACCATCAGTGCTCAATTTGATGCGCTCCCCGTTGGTGAACTCTGATAAAGAGAGAGCTGAGGGCACCACAAATTATTCAAAAATGGGATCTACTCATACATGTCAAAAACCAGTTATGGAGGGAGAAGGAGACAACATGCATATAACACGAGCGATCACCACAATGGATTAAAGTGCAAAAGTGATAAGCTTTATTGAGACCACAACAAGGGACAACGTTTTAAAAACAACTTAAAACGCTACACAGCCGAACCACTAAGTGTCCCCTTAAGGATGTTAAATAGCCACCCTGGAAATGAACACTATAACACTCTATCAAACTTGAAAATCATAACATCAATACAGTATAACTCCAGCTGGAATAAACCTGAAGTGATAAATTTATACCAGTAACAGCAAGATGATTACTATTTTTTCAGCAGCACTTACTTTTTACTGAGTTTTTTTAAACCTTTGTTTGACTGCTTTTTGTGATTCAGTCTTTTGGTGGTGTGAACACTGTCCTACAGACATGTTCACTGTGTGCATAGCTCATTTGTTTTTGTCTTAGTCCCCTATAGAGTTGCCTCTAAGGGCCACTTTACACACACCAACTTATCTGTCCAACTTCTGAACAACTTACTGGTTGCAGTGAAATCATTGACACATTGCTCCATTTTGTGGCTGTGTACAAATGGAACTAGGTGTCCATGATTTCACTGCAACCAGTAAGTTGTTCCGAAGTTGGACAGATAAGTTGGTGTGTGTAAAGTGGCCATAAGACTAATATGAATGAACAACAGAGGCAAGTTGTAGTAATAAAAAAGGAAAATCTGATAGGTCGTGAAGGGGTTAATATCAACCTATGACGTTATACAACGTCACGGGCAGGTAAGGGGTGTTGGATGTGAGCTCCGGCGCAGAGCTCACATCAAACAGCCGACATCTCAGCTAATGTGATCAGCTGAAATGTCGGGCTAACAGCTCCGATCGGATCCGGGATCCGATCGGCGCTGTTAACCCCTTGGATCCCGCTGTCAATCACTGACAGCGGTATTCAAGGCAGCCGCGGCGGGGAACGCGCTGTTCCCCGCCTGCTCTGGAGATCCCGCGATGATATCGCGGGATCCCCGGCGCTCACATGACAGCCCGGGGTCCTGGCTAGACCCGGGATGCTGTCAGAGCACAGTTTCCTGCTGTGGTTGGTAGGCGCTGCCAACCACAGCAGGTCCGCGATTCTGGGAGATACAGATGAGCTGCAGCTCATCTGTATCTCCCAGAAGCGATCGGACTGTGCAGCAAGGTGGCTCTTAAAAAGGCAGTGTAAAAATAAGAATTAATAAAAAAATCAAGTTTTTAAAAACCTGTAAAAAAAAAAAAAAAAAAATCACCACCATTTTCCCCCAATCACAATAAAAGTATTAAAAAAAGAAAAAATGCACGTTTGATATCGCCACGTTCAGAATCGACCGATCTATCATCCTCCTAAATCCGTTAACTAGAGCTCCGTAACGGGAAAAAAGGTCCAAACGCCAAAATTTCTTTTTTTTTTTTTGGTCGCCACAACATTGCTATAAAATGCAATAACGGGCAATCAAAACTGCGGTTCCCCCCCAAAATGGTATAATTAGAAACGTTGGCTCAAAACGCAAAAAATAAGCCGTCACACAGCCCCAGATCACGAAAAATGAGAAAGCTACGGGTCACAGAACATGGCGCAAAAAGTCTGTTTTGTATTTTTTTTCAAACTTCTGAATTTTTTTTCAGCACCTAGATACAAATAAAGGTACACATGTCGGGTGTCTACAAACTCGTACCGATCCGAGGCATCACCCAGTCACGTCGGTTTTACCATATAGTGAACATGGCGACTAAAATACTCAAAAAACAAACGTGTCATTGCACTTTTTTTGCAATTTCACTGCATTTAGAATTTTTTTGCACTTTTCCTGTACACTATATGGTAAAATAAATGATTGCATATGAAAGTACAACTCGTCCCGCGAAAAAACAAGCCGTCATATGTCTGTTGACAGAAAAGTAAATAAATTATGGCTCTTGGAAGTAGGGGAGCAAAAAACGAAAAATTCCCGGGTCATGAAGAGGTTAAAGAGGCGTACGGTGGCAAAACAAGCCACCGGACGTTCTCGGGGATCCCCAAGTACGATATTCAAAAATGTGGAAAATTATAAAAATAGTTTTAGAGAAATTAAAGTAGCAACCTATCCAGGCCAAGATACATTAGAAACCAAAACATTAATGCAGATTAGAAAGAGAGTCAAAAAGCTGTATAAGGTGGTGTAGCAGAGAGAGAATTTAAAATACAGACTAGAAAATCTAGAGAAAAGATCAATAAATTATATAACAAAAGAGAACAATTTTTTTTCAAATGTATAGATAAAGGAAAAATGAGTAGTAGATTCGATATAGCTGAAAGATAGACTCTACAGTGGTGGCCAAAAGTATTGACACCCCTGCAATTCTGACAGATAATACTGTTTCTTCCTGAAAATGATTGCAATCACAAATTCTTTGGTATTACTATCTTCGTTTAATTTGTCTTCAATGAAAAAACACAAAAGAGAATGAAGCAAAACATTGATCATTTCACACAAAACTCCAAAAATGGGCCAGACAAAAGTATTGGCACCCTCAGCCTAATACTTGGTTGCACAACCTTTAGCCAAAATAACTGCGATCAACCGCTTCTGGTAACCATCAATGAGTTTCTTACAATGCTCTGCTGGAATTTTAGACCTTTCTTCTTTGGCAAACTGCTCCAGGTCCCTGATATTTGAAGGGTGTGTTCTCCAAACTGCCATTTTTTTAGATCTCTCCACAGGTGTTCTATGGGATTCAGGTCTGGACTCATTGCTGGCCACCTTAGAAGTCTCCAGTGCTTTCTCTCAAACCATTTTCTAGTGCTTTTTGAAGTGTGTTTTGGGTCATTGTCCTGCTGGAAGATCCATGACCTCTGAGCGAGACCCAGCTTTCTCACACTGGGCCCTACATTATGCTGCAAAACTTGTTAGTAGTCTTCAGACTTCATAATGCCATGCACACGGTCAAGCAGTCCAGTGCCAGAGGCAGCAAAGCAACCCCAAAGCATCAGGGAACCTCCGCCTTGTTTGACTGTAGGGATCGTGTTCTTTTCTTTGAATGCCTCTTTTTTTTCTCCTGTAAACTCTATGTTGATGCCTTTGCCCAAAAAGCCCTACTTTTGTCTCATTTGACTAGAGAACATTCTTTCAAAACGTTTTAGGCTTTCTCAGGTAGGTTTTGGCAATCTCCAGCGTGGCTTTTTTATGTCTCAGGGTAAAAAGTGGTGTCTTCCTTGGTATCCTACCATACAGTCCCTTTTCATTCAGACGCCGACGGATAGTATGGGTTGACACTGTTGTACCCTCAGACTGCAGGGCAGCTTAAACTTGTTTGGATGTTAGTCGAGGTTCTTTATCCACCATCCGAACAAACTTGCCTTGAAATCTCTTGTCAATATTTCTTTTCCATCCACATCTAGGGAGGTTAGCCACAGTGCTATGGGCTTTAAACTTCTTGATGACACTGTGCACGGTAGACTCAGGAACATTCATGTCTTTGGAGATGGACTTGTAGCCTTGAGATTGCTCATGCTTCCTCACAATTTGGTTTTCCAAGTCCTCAGACAGTTCTTTGGTCTTCTTTCTTTACTCCATGCTCAATGTGGTACACACAAGGACACAGGACAGAGGTTGAGTCAACTTTAATCCATGTCAACTGGTTGCAAGTGTGATTTACTTATTGCCAACACCTGTTAGGTGCCACAGGTAAGTTACAGGTGCTGTTAATTACACAAATTAAATTAGAGAAGCATCACATGATTTTTCTAACAGTGCCAATACTTTTGTCCACCCCCTTTTTATGTTTGGTGTGGAATTATATCCAATTTGGCTTTAGGACAATTCTTTTTGTGTTTTTTCATTGAAGACAAATTAAATGAAGATGATAATACCAAAGAATTTGTGATTGCAATCATTTTCAGGAAGAAACTGAGTATTATCTGACAGAATTGCAGGGGTGTCAATACTTTTGGCCACAACTGTATATGAGCTGCTTCATAATTTATTAGCTTGATGGACCCATACATTCATGAATCATATATGCAATAGATGGAACACCTGTGTGCATGCTATGGGTCAAATAACACCCAAAGGGGCATTGTTAAATGTATTATGGACATAAATGTTTCCAACATATTAGCCATCAGGTCTTCAAACCGTCCATTCACAGAGCACAAAATGTGTGAACAAATTCAGCAGTATTAATAGGAAAAGGCCACCGGGGGATAGTACCAAGGTCATATTGTCCAAATATCCATCAAAGCAGTGTGAAGCTGTAAAAATGGACGTCATGAAAAGGGTCCAGGGCAGAATATTGAAGATGCAACCAAACGATGGACCACCACTGTTTTTTAAAGCAAGATAATAGGTTTCCAGAACCTTCTTGTCATAGCAGGAGGGGAAAGTGGCTAAAGCACAAAGCCTCACAGAATAGTCATAGTATTCCTGTATTGCAGAGGTGAACAGTCGATCAAGGTATCCAGGACTGGTTATGGCAATCTTGAAATCCAAAGAATAGGATCCTAGAAGAGAGAAAATACAAACTACTATGACTGCTTATAGAAACTATTAAACAGAAGTTCCTCATTGAGGCCATGGGGAGACAAACTGGAGTTCGTAAATCCATCTTGCTTCTAATTTCAACAATTCCAAGTTAATATTGCCACTCCTAATGTTTGGACGAAGTCCTTGTAGGCCAATGATCATCATACTGTTTGGGTTTACAGTTATGCTTCAGCAAGAAATGCTTTCCAATCGAGGTCAGAGCATTACCTTTGTTGTAATCCTTCTTGGGCGTGTTTACTGTTCGGGACATGTTGAATTCTCCTCCAAAGCTCGTGTGTCGTCTGGCCAACATATATTTTCAGGCAGCAGCAAATGATCGCGTATACAAGATTCCTTGAGCGGCAGTTAAAGAAAGCTCTAGATTTTAGAAGAAAGGGATCGTTGGGTAATGAAAGGGTCTCCGCAGAAACCATTAACGGGCAAGTTATACAATTGCCGCAGGCATAGGTGCCAATCAATCTTGAGCCTCTGCCAGTGTGCTGCATTGGTCTAGTATACAGTGTTGGCCAAAAGTATTGACACCCCTGCAATTCTGTCAGATAATACTCAGTTTCTTCCTGAAAATGATTGCAATCACAAATTCTTTGGTATTATCTTCATTTAATTTGTCTTCAATGAAAAAAACACAAAAAGAATTGTCCTAAACATACACCAAACATAAAAAAGGGGGTGGACAAAAGTATTGGCACTGTTAGAAAAATCATGTGATGCTTCTCTAATTTGTGTAATTAACAGCACCTGTAACTTGTGCCACCTAACAGGTGTTGGCAATAACTAAATCACACTTGCAGCCAGTTGACATGGATTAAAGTTGACTCAACCTCTGTCCTGTGTCCTTGTGTGTACCACATTGAGCATGGAGAAAAGAAAGTAGGCCAAAGAACTGTCTGAGGACTTGAGAAACCAAATTGTGAGGAAGCATGAGCAATCTCAAGGCTACAAGTCCATCTCCAAAGACCTGAATGTTCCTGTGTCAACCGTACGCAGAGTCATCAAGAAGTTTAAATCCCATGGCAATGTGGCTAACTTCCCTAGATGTGAACGGAAAAGAAAAATTGACAAGAGATTTCAACGCAAGATTGTGCGGATGGTAGATAAAGAACCTCGACTAACATTAAAACAAGTTCAAGCTGCCCTGCAGTCCGAGGGTACAACAGTGTCAACCCGTACTATCTGTCGGCGTTTGAATGAAAAGGGACTGTATGGTAGGAGACTCAAGAAGACCCCACTTCTTACCCTGAGACATGAAAAAACCAGGCTGGAGTTTACCAAAACTTACCTGAGAAAGCCTGAAACGTTTTGAAAGAATGTCTCTCTTTTTGGCCAAAGGCATCAACATAGAGTTTACAGGAGAAAAAAAGAGGCATTCAAAGAAAAGAACACGGTCCCTACAGTCAAACATGGCGAAGGTTCCCTGATGTTTTGGGGTTGCTTTGCTGCCTCTGGTACTGGACTGCTTGACCGTGTGCATGGCATGAAGTCTGAAGACTACCAACAAATTTTGCAGCATAATGTAGGGCCCAGTATGAGAAAGCTGGGTCTCCCTCAGAGGTCATGGGTCTTCCAGCAGGACAATGACCCAAAACACACTTCACAAAGCACTAGAAAATTGTTTGGGAGAAAGCCCTGGAGACTTCTAAGGTGGCCAGCAATGAGTCCGGACCTGAATCCCATAGAAGACCTGTGGAGAGATCTAAAAATGGCAGTTTGGAGAAGGCACCCTTCAAATATCAGGAACCCGGAGCAGTTTGCCAAAGAAGAATGGTCTAAAATTCCAGCAGAGCATTGTAAGAAACTCATTAATGGTTACCGGAAGCGGTTGATGGCAGTTATTTTGGCTAAAGGTCGTGCAACCAAGTATTAGGCTGAGGGTGCCAATACTTTTGTCCGGCCCATTTTTGAAGTTTTGTGTGAAATGATCAATGTTTTGCTTTTTGCTTCATTCTCTTTTGTGTTTTTTCATTGAAGACAAATTAAATGAAGATAATAATACCAAAGAATTTGTGATTGCAATCATTTTAAGGAAGAAACTGAGTATTATCTGACAGAATTGCAGGGGTGTCAATACTTTTGGCCTACACTTAAGTTACTTCTGGTTAGTTGATCTTTAAGATTAGAAGACTTCATGGCGGTCAGCCCTGGCCCTGATGACAAAAAAGGTCTCAATCTTTCATCCTTGGTTCATATATCCCAATTTCTATTCAGGATTGATCACAAATCTTCACACTGGTTGTTAAAAGGGGTCACCATGTTAATGATCTTCCTGTCTGGTTTTGGTTTGGTTTTTAGAGTAGTCTGTCTAGCCACCGTCTTAGAAAATTGAAATGCCCTAGAGACCACCTTCCGTGGATAATCACGTGAAAGAAATCTCCCGGTGAGGTCACGTGCTTCATCAAGAAAATCTGTTGTGTTGCTGCAATTGCATCTGACCCTCAAAAATTGACTTTTGGGTATACTGCATCAAAGGTGTAATGGATGGGAGCTGTCAAAATGCAGTAAGCTGTTTGTAGCAGTAGGCTTAAAGAAAAGTGAAGAATGGACTCTATTCTCACTTATGATCAGGCGTAGAGCAAGAAAGTTTACCGTGGATGAAGAGATATAGCTGGTAAGTCTGATGTTCCAGGTGTTGTTGTTCAGCGTTGAAATGAAGTCTCGACAATCATCTTCGGTACCTGACCACAAAAAGAGGACGTCGTCAATGTACCCATACCATTTGATAACAGAGTACTTGAATTGTTCTAACTTATACACGTATGTTTCTAGTCACCATCCCAGAAAAATGTTTGCATAACATGGTGCACATCTTGCGCCCATTGCGGTCCCAGAGGCCTGGTTGTAAAATGTTCTGTCAAAGATGAAATAATTATTTTCTGGGACCATCTTCAAAAGGTCCAGGAGGAAGGAGTCGTGCAATCTATTATTCCATGTTTCTTTGTCAAGAAAATAACCAACCGCTGTAACACCCAAGTTGTGTGCAATATTGGTGTAGACCCACTCCATATCCACGGAAACAAGAACTTCTCCACTAGGGAGGTCAAGGACTCTACACATTCCAAGAGATGCGTGGAGTCTCGCACAAAGGAATTGAGTGCCATGGCAATTGGATTAAGATAGTAGTCTAGAAAAATACATTAACGTTAAAATAGCCCCCCCAATTCCCAAAATTATTGGCCTACCTGGGGGCTCCTGAAGATTTTTGTGTATCTTCGTAAGAAAATAATAGGTGGGTACCTGAGGATATTTTGTAGTCAGGAATTCCTACTCTTTTTTTTGTTAATAATTGCCAGCTCAAACGCAGTTCTAAGAAGTCAGTCCAGCTTTTTTTGAACACCTGTGTGGGATCAGAAGAAAGAACACGGTAGTTTGTGATAATGCCCAGTTGTTGTTTGGCCTCATTTACATATTTATCCCTTGGTCACAGAACAATATTTCGGCCCTTATCGGCCTCCTTTATTATAAATTCTTATTTATTTTTGAGATTTTGTAAGGCTTTCCTTTCTTCAAATGTGAGGTTTTTATTCCTGCCGGGGGCAGGTCTTAAATTACTCCTCTCATCGCTGATTTTCTCAAAGAATAATTGTATCAGAGGAAGGCCAACAAGGGTGGAGTAGCTTGTGAGGAAATACGTTCCGGAAATCTATTGGAGTTCAGTGGTTCATCGTCAGTTGCAAGTGAGTGGAGATCTTGTAATGCCCGTCTTTCCGAGTCTGTGAGTGTAACCAGGATGAAAGGCTGGTGATATAAAATTTTGAAAATTAATTTGAGACGAAAAAGATATATATCCTTGCTGACCTTAAATGTATCTAAGGCCATTGTGGGAGAGAAGGACAAACCTTTTTAAAGGAGAACGGCCTTCAATTTCAGACAGAATATAGGACGAAAGATTTACAATTTGCAATTGGTTATCAGTAGTTTGACTTACTTACTTTGGTTGTACAGGCATTGTTTTTTCTTCTTGTCCTTGGGTTCTCTTTCAAAGTCTGGCTTCTTCCATTTGCCTATCACGGGGGGATCTGGTGGGACTCCTTCTCAGTCTCCCTCGTCGAGTACGTCGTCCAGGTCGCTTTGGTCCATGGACAAAAAATTGTCACTGGATGGTAGATCAATGGGTAAATTTGGTTTGGCCGGTCTTGGTAACTTAGGAGGTCTACTAGGGCCTGGTTTTCCACCCTTTGGTGGGGCATGGGTTCCCGTGATGGGACCACCTATAAACTCTGCTTTGCTCAAAATCAAGCTTATCTCGAAGATATTTCTTTTTCTTACTCGCCATAATGTCAGCCTGGTATTTATCAACTATGCTTTTCAGCTTTTTCTGAAAAGGTTCAACAAGTGTTGGGTAATTAAATGTATCCTATTTAGCGTCCTTTGTTATAATATATTTTTTAAGACTTTGAAAGATCTTGTAATCATGCAGTAACAGCAAGTCAATCAAAACACCAGAGCACTTGGGGAGTCCCGTCTCCCATAAGCCCCGGAAATCAGGATCAGGTTCCCATGCTGGAATAATTTGGATTCGTAACACCCTATGTACTATTGCCAGTTGCTTATATTCTTCCAGACTTCTGATATTGAGCCAGAGTCTGGTGAACAATTTGTTCATGGAAATGAGGAGATTTAGTTATATCCGCAAATTCCTCATCCCAATCAACCCCCTGCTGCCAGAGCGCCCCGGTTCAGAATTAAAGAAATTGTCCGACTCGCAAATTAATTTTCAAGATTTTATATCACCAGCCTTCCATCCTGGATACACTCACAGACTCGGAAAGACAGGCATTACAAGATCTCCACTCACTTGCAACCGACAATGAACCACTGAACTCCAATAGATTTCCAGGACGTATTCCCTCACAGGCTACTCCACCCTTGTCAGCCTTCCCTCTGATAAAATTATTCTTTGAGAAAATCAGCAACGAGATGAGTAATTTAAGACCTGCCCTCGGCAGGAATAACAACCTCACATTTGAAAGAAAGGAAAGCCTTACAAAATCTCAAAAAAAATCAAGAATTTATAATAAAGGGAGGCTGATAAGGCAGGACACAGTGTTCTGTGGCCAAGGGACAAATATGTAAATGAGGCCAAACGACAACTGGGCGTTATCACAAACTACCGTGATCTTGCTTCTGATCCCACATACAGTAGGTGTTAAAAAAAAAGCTGGACTGACTTCTTAGAACTGCGTTTGAGCTGGCGATTATTAACAAAAAAAAGAGTAGGAATTCCTGACTACAAAATATCCTCGGGTACCCACCTATTATTTTCTTAAGAAGATACACAAAAATCTTCAAGAGCCCCCAGGTAGGCCAATAATTTTGGGAATTGGGGGGGCTATTTTAACGTTAATGTATTTTTCTAGACTACTATCTTAATCCAATTGCCATGGCACTCAATTCCTTTGTGCGAGACTCCACGCATCTCTTGGAATGTGTAGAATCCCTTGACCTCCCTAGTGGTGAAGTTCTTGTTTCCGTGGATATGGAGTGGGTTTACACCAATATTGCACACAAAAAAAAAAAAACTGGACCAACTTCTTGGAACTGCATTTGAGCTGGCGATTATTAACAAAAAAAAGAGTAGGAATTCCTGACTACAAGATATCCTCAGGTACCCTCCTATTATTTTCTGAAGATACACAAAAATCTTCAGGAGTTCCCAGGTAGGCTCATAATTTCGGGAATTGGGGGTCTATTTGAACGTCCATGTATTTTTCTAGACTACCAACTTAAACCAATTGCCATGACACTTCATTCCTATGTGCGAGACTCCACGCATCTCTTGGAATGTGTAGAGACCCTTGACCCCCCCCCCCTAGTGGAGTACTGCTTGTTTCCATGGACGTGGAGTCGCTCTACACTAATATTGCACACAAATTGGGTGTTGCAGCGGTTGGTTATTTACTTGACAAACAAACCTGGAATAATAGATTGCACAACTCCTTCCTCCTGGACCTCTTGAAGATGGTCCTAGAAAATAATTATTTCATCTTTGACAGAACATTTTACAACCAGGCCTCTGGGACCGCCATGGGCGCAAGATGCGCACCATCTTATGCAAGCATTTTTCTGGGATGGTGAGAGGAAACATACGTGTATAAGTTAGAACAATTTAAGAACTTTGTCATCAATTGGTATAGGTACATTGACGACGTCCTCTTTTTCTGGTCAGGTACCTAAGATAATTGTCGAGATTTCATTTCAACGCTGAACAACACCTGGAACATCAGACTTGCCAGCGATATCTCTTCATCCATGGTAAGCTTTCTTGATCTACGCCTGACTGTAAGTAAGAATAGAGTCCATTCTTCACTTTTTACGTAAGCCTACTGCTACAAACGGCTTTACTGCATTTTGACAGCTCGCATCCATTACACCTTCGATGCAGTATACCCAAAGGTCAATTCTTGAGAGTCAGACGCAATTGTAGAAACGCAAAAGATTTTCTTGATGAAGTTCAGTATGCCTTCAATTTTGAATAAATCCCCAACCATGTCACTAGCAAAGCACCCCCACACCATCACACCTCCTCATAGTGGGAACCATGCAGGTTGAGTCCATCCGTTCACCTTTTCTGCGTCGCACAATGACACGGCGGTTCTAACCAAAGATCTCAGATTTGGACTCATCAGATGAAAGCACAGATTTCCACTGGTCTAATGTTTATTCCTTGTGTTCTTTAACCCAAACAAGTCTCTTCTGCTTGTTGCCTGTCCTTAGCAGTGGTTTCCTAGCAGCTATTTTACCATGAAGGCCTGCTGCACAAAGTCTCCTTTTAACAGTTGTTGTAGAGATGTCTGCTGCTAGAACTCTGTGTGGCATTGACCTGGTCTCTAAGCTGAGCTGCTGTTAACCTGCGATTTCTGAGGCTGGTGACTCAGATGAACTTATCCTCTGCAGCAGAGGTGACTCTTGGTCTTCCTTTCCTGGGGCGGTCCTCATATGAGCCAGTTTCTTTGTAGTGCTTGATGTTTTTTGCAACTGCATTTGGGGACACTTTCAAAGTTTTTTCCCAATTCAGACTGACTGACCTTCATTTCTTAAAGTAATGATCACCACTCGTTTTTCTTTACATAGCTGCTTTTTTCTTGCCATAATACAAATTCTAACGGTCTATTCAATAGGACTATCAGCTGTGTATCCACCAGACTTCTGCACAACACAACTGATGGTCCCAACCCCATTTATAAGGCAAGAAATCACACTTATTAAACCTGACAGGGCACACCTGTGAAGTGGAAACCATTTCCGGTGACTACCTCTTGAAGCTCATCAAGAGAATGCCAAGAGTGTGCAAAGCGGTAATCAAAGCAAAAGGTGGCTACTTTGAAGAACCTAGAATATAAGACATATTTTCTGTTGTTTCACACTTTTTTGTTAAGTATATAACTCCACTGTGTTAATTCATAGTTTTGATGCCTTCAGTGTGAATCTACAATTTTCATAGTCATGAAATTAAAGAAAACCTCTATGAATGAGAAGGTGTGTCCAAACGTTTGGTCTGTACTGTATACATTTTACATAGAACATAATGTATATATACAACACTAAAACTAGCATGACTTCTACATTTTTTTATTCTCATGAAAACACAGACTGGTCATTTCTGTCGTTAAACCCCTTAGGACCCTGGGCTCTCAGCCTCATAATCCATTTTGCTTCTTTCTGGAGGAGCAATTTATCTAAGTTTCCTCCATTAGGTGGCACCATTACTCTTTCTAACCCTACAAATGACATAGACCTAGGGTCTCCTTTATGTACTGCTCTTATGTGCTCTATTAGTCTAGTGGAGCCTATCCCTGTCTCTATAGATCTGCAATGCTCCCTAAATCTAACAAACATGTGTCTATGAGTTTTACCTACATAATAACGTCCGCAGGGACAAAAGATCACCATATTCAACATTTTTGGTTTTACAAGAACTTCATGTACTACATGGCCAATTCTTATCGGATTAGGCTACTTTCACACTATGATTTTTAGGGCGCCGATGCTGTCCGATAAAATCGGACAGCATCGGCTCCCTTCTGATTCCTGAAATCGGATGCCAAATAGGCATCCAATTCCGGCATAAAATCGTAGCCTCCGTGCTATATAAAAAAAAAAAAAAATGCTCACCTATCCCCGAGCCTCCGCCGTCACCCTTTGGCTCCCGCTGGCTCCCGGTGTTTTCACGCTGTCTGCAGTGGTGTTCTACTGCAGTACAGGACCTGCCGTGATGTCACAGTCACGTGACCGCAGGTTACACCATGATTTAAAAGTAAGTATCACTGACGGAAAATTGAGTACTGAAAATTACCTACCTCAACAAACTCACTGCTGCGCTATGAAAGTAATCATCCATTCCATGTAAAAAGGGCTTTGCGACTGAGGAGATTGAATAGCTCAGATGAGAGGTTTCAAGAACAGGTTGGAGACCTTAAAGAAAGATTTGGAGCAAGAGGGTACCCCAGTAAGTTGTTAAATCAGGCACATACTAGGGTGGATATGTCTGTTAGCTTTGTCTGTGAGCAAGTTGTTAGTAATTTTGGTCAGGGCAGTTTCAGTGGAGTGGTAGGGCAGAAGCCGGATTGATGGTTGTCAAAGAGAGAGTTGGATGAGAGGTGGGATGATAGTACAGTGTGGACATGCTTTTCGAGAAGTTTGGAAGTGAACGGGAGCAGGGATAGGGCCGGTAGCTGGATGTAGAAGTGGGGTCGAGGGATGGCTTCTTTAAGATAGTTGTAATTGTTGCATGTTTGAAAGCAGAAGGAAAGGTACCAAAAGTTAGCGATAGGTTGAAGAGATGGGATGGGGTCCAGTGCACAAGTGATGAGGTGCGATCTGGAGAGGAGGTATCCAAGTTCTCCTACAGTGATGGAGGGGAGGAGGGTTAGTGGGGAAGTGAGTGGTCTGGTATACATGGGGTTGTGGTGGTTGGGTAGCAAAGAATTGTCTGATCTGTTCAATCTTGTTGGTGGAGTGTGTTGCAAAGTCTTCTGCATAGATACAAGAAGTTGGAGGGGGCAGTGGGGCGCAGAGGAGGGAGTTAAATGTGTTGAATAACTGCCTGGAGTTGTGGAAAAAAGAGGATCTGAGGGTAATGAAAGTAATTCTGTTTAGTGGTGGTGAGTGCTGACTTGAATTTGAGAAGTGCTTGTTTGAATGCTGTGTAGTCTTCATGCGAGTGTGTTTTCTTCCAGCGCCGCTCTGCAACTTTAGACGCTGCCTGTCTGTTGATTTGTCGTTTTCTGCCATGAATGAGAGGGGCAGCTGCATCCATAGCTGATGTGAGTGTAGAGTTGTAAAAAGATGTGGCATTATCTGTGTCATGCAGTGAGGATATGGAAGATAGCGGTAAAATGGCGTTGGAGAGTGTGTGAGCATCAAGATGTATTGGGTTTCTGCGAGTGTGTGCGAGTTTGTGGACATGTATGGCAGGTGAGGAGGACAAGGATGAGAAAGTGAGTTGATGGTAGTCAGAGAGGGGAGAGGGGAGGCTGTGGGTTTAGTTAGGGAGCAGAGGCAGGTGAAGATGAGGTCTAGTGTATGTTCATCTGTGTGGGTAGTTGTGGAGGACCATTGAGTGAGGCCAAAGGATGAGGCAACTGACAGGAGTTTGGAGGCTGTTGACCGGTGGGTGTCAATGGGGATGTTGAAGTCGACCATTATGATGGTCGGAATGTCAGCAAAGAGAAAGTATAGGAGCCAGATAGCGCATTGGTCAAAGAATGCAGTAGTTGCAAAAAGCTAAGGTGCACCACTAAGGAATAAATATCCCAATAAGGGTTGGAGGTGCTGCTTTGTCAACAAGAAACCGTAATTGTAGAGAAAGAATTGACAAATCAAATAGCAGCACACCACCACAAAATGTATGAAAAATGAAATAGGCTTTTATTTAAGGACAAAACTCGAGAAATACATAAAAACAATCAACAGACCACAGTCCGTAAGGAAATGGGGTCCCTGCACATATAAGAGGTGGGTACACAAACCAAAATTTTCCTCCAATACAACAGACCAAATGCACAGTATTAATAATGAAAGACATTCAAAGTCATTTCAATGACAATATGAAAAAATTCGCATGAAACTGACAATAAATGCTGTTCTATGTCTCAACAAGTCAGAGAAAGTGCATAGCTGTAAATAAACACGATGGTTTGTGATCCCCTTGGCAACAAGTCAGGACAACCAGCACTGATATATATATAGCGATATCAGGATAAGCATCCAGTTAGGTGGACAGGCACAGTCCTAATGTAGTACATAGATACCCCATATAAAGTCCATAGTGAAATAGGTCCACTAGTTGGTCCCTAGTATCCTGTGCCCCTAGTCTGGGCAAATGTTATAGCTGACAGATCTGTACCTGTGTAAGTGCCATGGAGTCCGGTGCCAAGGGTTAATAGGCACGAGGCAGGGACGCCCGGATCCCACGCGTATCGCCGCTGTAAAGCGGCTTCGTCAGGGAGGCGTGGCTACATATCCGGCGTTCTGCCTTTAAATACCCACACCAATCAGACGGCTACCCCTGCCGTGTTATGTGTTGCCATGGCTCCCACCCGAAACCGGAAGTGACGTTCCGGGAGCTGCAGGGAAGCATGTGTGCGGTCACACGATTAGGCCAGACAAATAGCACGCAAATAATCAGAATGATAATAGAAATAATGAAAAACCCAGCGCATTATGATACATATAGAATATAATGATTGTACAAATGGTACATATATCAAATTAATACAAACTGTCCAATCATATGAGAGTGGAGTATAATACAGGCATAGAGTTTATACAGAAAGTAAGCAAGACACTTGTCTAATACATGCTTCTGGGTACAAACAATCTACCTATATATTACAAGACCCCTGCTAAGCTACCTTCTACTAAATCATTCTATAATATTTATATTGTGCCAAGAAGGATGTTAAGAAAGGGGGAGGGGGGGGGCAGGGGAGGGGGCTTTCTTGGAGACCCGGGATGCAGGGAGGAGTGTGGGGAAAACTCCAAACAAGGGATATGAATCCATTATAATCTATAATGCCCCAACTTTTGTTCCACCATTATCTTAGAAAGTATAAACTGTTTATATGGGTCAATAACTGACCCAGCGTACCATGGGACAAATTGCTTGTCTCGAAGGTCCGCAAAACAGGCCTGTTTTATAACGTCATTATAGTCGAACTCCGTATTGATTTTATGTAATGGATTTAGTACCATAATATGGATTTACCGAACAGGGATAACCTCCCAAAGACAACCTCCTTAGCCTGCATTCAAAAACCCCCGCCCAAAAGTATGTCCCCTCACTATACCAAATGGAAATGGCACAAATCCTTTGATGTTGCAAAGAATTTGATATACAAGGGTTTTAAATATACATATATATATACCTGCGAAGAAAAATACATATATGAACACCTATAAAGAAAACAGACCGCACACATGTCTCCAATCGAGCACGTATGAATGGTAAAACGTCATACTGACCAAGGAAAACAAGGGTATGATGAATTGCCCCAAAGCTGGGGATTGTATACATAGAGACCACACAGACCCTCCAAACCTTTGGGTAGGTGGAACCCAAATATTGAGCAAAATCTAAAAAGGT
Source organism: Allobates femoralis (assembly GCA_033576535.1). NCBI lineage: Eukaryota > Metazoa > Chordata > Amphibia > Anura > Aromobatidae > Allobates > Allobates femoralis. The sequence goes on along the minus strand of JARQOC010000005.1, from coordinate 349,074,337 downwards.
CTCACTGCCGGAGACGTTATAAATATGCAACATATGTGTAAGCTTGTCTAGCTAGAAATAAGATAGAGAAACAAAATAAACACCATTCTATTCAGAACTGTCCAGGCTTTCACCAGATATGTCACAAGAGTATATTTGTTAATTTTAATTTTTTACCCATGCAAACGCAAACGCAACATTTTGAAACGCATTTCCGAAAAAACGTTTTAATAAAAATTTTCCAAAACTGCCCATGTGTCTTTTATGCTCTTAGCCATCTGCCTTACTCTGGAACTCCCTGCCCGAACACGTCAGACACTCTCCTACCCTGAGAAGCTTCAAGTGTCACCTGAAGACTCACCTATTCCGTCAAGCCTACAACCTGCCATGAGACCCAGGCGACCGCCCCATACCTGACATTCCCCCATCCTACTGTATCCCAACCCGCCCCTCGTAGACTGTGAGCCCTCGTGGACAGGGTCCCTGCCCCTCCTGGTACCTGTACGTCCTGATCGCCTAGATTTAGTGTACTTGTTCTTGTCTCCCTTATCCTCATGTAAAGCGCCATGGAACCTAATGGCGCTATATAAATAAATAATAATAATAATAATAATCATCAACAGGTGTATCTCAATAAATTAGAATATCAAAAAGATTAATTATTTCAGTAATTAAATTCAAAAAGTGGAACGCACATATTATAGTTATTACAAACTGATCTATTTCAAGTGATTTGTCTGTTAATGTTAAGGATTATGGCTTACAGCCAAACAAAACCCAAAAGTCATTATCTCTGTAAATTTGAATAATCAACACGAAACACCTGCAAAGGCTTATGAGGGTCATTCCATGTCAAGTGATCCAAAAATGAATATTTTTTTTCCCTGACGTCCTCAGATTTTTTTAATTTTTTTTCTATATGAAGAACAACTTTAGTTAATTACAAAAAAAAAATTTTGAATAAACAAAAAATAAACACCAATCTACTCAGAACTGTCCAGGCTTTCACCAGATATGTCACAAGAGGATCTTTGTTAATATTTTACCCATGTGATCGCAAGCGCAAAACTTTAAAACGCATTTCCGAAAAATCGGCGCGCTTTAAATATTTCAAAAACTGCCCATGTGTCTGCTATGCGCTTAGCCACATCTGTACCAAATTTCAAGTTGGGGTCTTGATGGGATCATATTTTAAAATATTTTACTATTAATAGCGTCAATGGGTCATTCCATATCAAGTGATCTAAATATGAATATTTTTTTTAACCTGACGGCTTTACATTTTTTTTTCTCAGGCTAGAAATAAGATAATGAAGTGGGAGAGGCATCATTTTACTCAGAACGGTAACAGCTTTCAGTTGAGATGTTACAAGACTATGTTTCTTTATATCAAATTCAAACTATTGACGGGCAATTGTGAAAAAATGACTGATTGTGTTCTTGGTGATTTTTGAATTGACACTATAATAGTTAAATATTTTAAAATATGATCCCATCTGAGTAGATTGGTGTTTATTTTGTTTCTCTATCTTATTTCTAGCCCGAGATATGATAGAAAATGTAAAGCCATACCAGGCCAAAATTCGCACTTTTTTAAAACTTTAAAAATCTGTAAAAAATTAACTGATAAAGAAAAAAATTCAAAACTTTTTTTTTGTAATTAACTAAAGTTGTTCTTCATATAGAAAAAAAATTTAAAAAATCTGAGGTCGTCAGGGAAAAAAAATATTCATTTTTGGATCACTTGACATGGAATGACCCTCATAAGCCTTGGCAGGTGTTTCGTGTTGATTATTCAAATTTACAGAGATAATGACTTTTGGGTTTTGTTTGGCTGTAAGCCATAATCCCCAACATTAACAGACAAATCACTTGAAATAGATCAGTTTGTAATAACTATAATATGTGCGTTTCACTTTTTGAATTTAATTACTGAAATAATTAATCTTTTTGATATTCTAATTTATTGAGATACACCTGTTGATTATTATTATTATTATTTATTTATATAGCGCCATTAGGTTCCATGGTGCTTTACATGAGGATAAGGGAGACAAGAACAAGTACACTAAATCTAGGCGATCAGGACGTACAGGTACAGGAGGGGCAGGGACCCTGTCCACGAGGGCTCACAGTCTACGAGGGGCGGGTTGGGATACAGTAGGATGGGGGAATGTCAGGTATGGGGCGGTCGCCTGGGTCTCATGGCAGGTTGTAGGCTTGACGGAATAGGTGAGTCTTCAGGTGACACTTGAAGCTTCTCAGGGTAGGAGAGTGTCTGACGTGTTCGGGCAGGGAGTTCCAGAGTAAGGCAGATGCCCGGGAGAAGTCCTGGACTCGGTTGTGCGAAGAGGTGATGAGGGGGGAGCAGAGGAGAAGTTCTTGGGAGGAGCGGAGGTTGCGTGAGGGTAGGTATTGGGAGACCAGGTCGGAGATGTATGGTGGGGCCAGGTTGTGTATGGCTTTGTACGCCATGGTTAGTGTTTTGAATTGGGATCTCTTAGAGGCGGGAGTCAGTGAAGGGCTTGGCAGAGGGGGGAGACAGGGGAGTAGCGGGAGGACAGGTAGATTAGTCGGGCAGCGGAATTGAGGATATACTGGAGAGGTGTGAGGGAGTTAGCCGGGAGGCCATTGAGAAGGAGGTTGCAGTAGTCAAGGCGGGAGATAAGAGCATGAATGAGTGTTTTAGCGGTGTCGTGGGTGAGGAAGGAGCGGATCCGTGAGATGTTCTTGAGCTGGAGCCCGAGGGATGTGGTGAGGGCCTCGATGTGGGGCTTGAAGGATAGGGAGGAGTCAAGGATTACCCCGAGGCACTTGGCTTGGGGGACTAGGGAGAGGGCGCAGTCGTTGTCGCAGATGGATAGGTTGGGAAGTGGGGGGGAATTTCTTGGGGGGGAAGACTATGAATTCAGTTTTGTCCATGTTGAGTTTAAGGAAGCGAGCAGAGAAGAAGGATGAGATGTCGGAAAGGCATTGTGGGATTTTGGAGAGTAGGGAGGTGATGTCAGGGCCGGACAGGTAGATTTAGGTGTCGTCTGCGTAAAGGTGGTCCTGGAGGCCGTGGGACTCAATGAGTTGCCCTAGGCCGAGAGTGTATATGGAGAAAAGTAGGGGTCCCAGGATCGAACCTTGGGGGACTCCGACAGAAAGGGGGTAGGGTGAGGAGGAGGTATGGGAGTGGGAGACCAGCGCTAGGTATGAGGAGATCCAAGAGAGGGCAAGGTGGGTGATGCCGAGGGATTCCAGGATCTGGAGAAGAAGGGAGTGGTCAACCGTGTCGAAGGCAGCAGACAGGTCAAGGAGGAGGAGGATGGAGTAGTGGTGTTTGTTCTTGGCGGTCAGTAGGTCATTGGTGACTTTGGTCAGGGCTGTTTCGGTGGAATGGAGGGGTCGGAAGCCGGACTGTAGGCGGTCGAAGTGGGATCACGAGGAGAGGTGAGATGGACAGTTCGGAGTGGACGTGCTGTTCAAGTAGTTTAGAGGCGAATGGGAGGAGAGATATGGGGCGATAGTTAGAGACAGAGGTAGGGTCAAGTGAGGTTTTTTTTAGGATGGACGCGATTAGGGCGTGTTTGAAGGCCGAGGGGAAGGAGCCAGTGCTAAGTGATAGGTTAAAGAGGTGGGTGAGGGCTGGGATGAAAATGGAGGTGTGGTTCGGAATGAGGTGGGATGGGAGCGGGTCGTGGGCGCTGGTGGTGAGGTGTGATTTTGACAGGAGGGAGGAGAGTTGGTCTTCAGTTATGGGGGGATGTGGCTAATGGAGGAGGAGGGCAGTGTAGGTGGGAGGGGGAGTTGTGGGGACAGTGGACCAAAGCTGTTTCTGATTTTGTCAATCTTCTCCTTGAAGAAGGTCGCAAAGTCTTCAGCAGAGATGAGGGGAGAAGGGGGAGGAGCAGGCGGTCGAAGTAAGGAGTTGAAAGTTTTGAAGAGCAGTTTGGGGTTTGCGGTACAGAGAGGTTATTAGGGATGAGAAGAACGCTTGCTTGGCAGTAGCAAGTAGCGTCTTGAAATCAGTGATGGATTGCTTGAACAGAGCAAAGTGCTCGAAGGTGCGGGACTTTTTCCATCTTCTCTCAGCGACCCTGGACGCCTGTCTCAGGTTTTTAGTGAGGGTGGTGTGCCAGGGTTGCCTGTTAATAGGTGGAGCATGGAGAGTGAGGGGGGCGGCTAGGTCGAGAGCGTTCGTTATTGTGGTGTTGTATAGGGTGGTGGCAATGTCAATGTCGTCAGCAGAGGGTATGTCGGTGAGAGGGAGGAGGGATTCAGAGAATAAAGGAAGATCAAGACCTTTTAGGTTTCGGCGAGGGTGATCAAGTTTGCGGAGAGGGGGTAGTGTGGCAGGGGAGGAGAGGGCGGAGAAGGTCAAGAAATGGTGGTCAGACAGTGTGAGTTCCGAGGTTGAGGTTAGAGAAGGGAGCAAAGGCGGGTAAAGATGAGGTCAAGCGTGTGGCCTTGTTCGTGGGTGGGAGAGGAGGACCATTGGGAGAGCCCTAGGGAAGTGGTGAGGGAAAGAAGGTTGGAGACGGCTGGGCGGGGAGTGTCAATGGGGATATTGAAGTCGCCCATGATGATGGTGGGGATGTCAGCAGAGAGGAAGTGAAGTAGCCAGGTGGTGAACTGGTCAAGGAAGGAGGCGATGGGTCCGGGGGGGCGGTAGATGATGGCTAGTTGATGTTTATCTTCTGATTAGTGTTCGTCAGGGGAACACATGATTGAAATTGGATTACACATTCTTTTTGTTCCCCTTTGTTCAGAAGCTTAGAAAGCATGTTCGCTTTATTTTGTTGCAATTTCCACCCTTAACGCAACCTAAAACAAGTCAGTCATGTTTGCTTTTAGCTGTATGAGCAAAGAAGTGTGAGGATGAAGTGAATTGTCAGTAACTTTTATTACTAATAAATCTCTAAATTTACTATTTTCCTGTGCTTGCAATATTCATATTCTCATCTGTTCTTTATTTATTTTTCTCTTCAGGCGGATCAAAGATTTGTGTGGAATGGATATTTACTGCGAGATTTTTCTGCCCAACCTGAGGTAATATGATATTTTTTTAGGTTAGGTATTAGTATTTTAGGAGTTGCAGAGTAATACCCAATTTTTTCAGCGATCATATCATTAAAAAACAAATTTTATTGTATAAATCTTAAAAGGATCCAAAATCAGACAAACAGATACAAACAGGTAGGAAGTCACAGAACCAATTTCACAACAAGTTAACCAATAGGGACCTAAATCACCCTCTTATAGATACTGCTTGACAATGGAGGATTTTCACCTTATGTTTTGGGTGGTGGCATACCACGGAAGCTTTCCCTAAGGTGCCTAGTCTAGAATCAAGGAAATTAAAACAGCGTTCATAGGAATCAACTTAACTCAGTGGAAGCATCTCAACGGATGATAGTTATTTGGCCAGCTGTGACCTTCAAGGATAGTTAAAATTCTCCAGGGACTTAAAGGGAACCAACCACCCCAAATGACCCCCCCGGACTGTTAATGTGTCCCTACACCCTGCAGACACATATGGGGCAATCGTTTTTGCTAAAAAAACGGATTTGTAAAAGCTAAGATATAGCTTTATAAACTTTTAAAAATCTTGCCGACTGGGCGTTATCTAGCTGACGGGGGGGGGAGGGTGGAGCGCTGCGCAATATGTACAACCTGGTCCGGTGCCGTCCCTGCACTCCTGTCCGGTGCTGTCTCCCCGCTGCTCTCTCCGGTGCTGTGCCCGCTGGTGTCCTCCTGTCATGTAACCGCCCCTGCACTGTGATTGGCTCACAGCGGCGATCACATGACACAATGGCCCTGCGTTCTCATTGGTGCAGGGCTGACCTGGGCGGGGATGGGCAGGAGGAAGCAGGAAGCTTCCCCATTGCCCGGAGCCCGCACCGATTCTCATGTTACCGGCCTGGGGCACAGCATGGAGACCATGACAGGAGGACACCAGCGGGCACAGCACCGGAGAGAGCAGCGGGGAAACAGCACTGGACAGGAGTGCAGGGACGGCAAATTCGTCTTTTTAGCAAAAACGATTGCCCCATATGTGTCTGCAGGGACACATATTAACAGTCCGGGGGGGTCATTTGGGGTGGTTGGTTCCCTTTAAGCTTAAGCCTCTGCAGAATGGTCACTGTCCTTGACTGTATATACATCATATACAGGTGCTGGCTGGCACATTTCAGCCTGGGGGGCAATCACAAGGTAGTGGCCCGCGAGTTGTGGCGGCGGCCCACCTTTGGCCAGCTTATCACTGGCCGCTACATTAAAGCAGCAGAGGTAAAAGGATTTAAAAACAGGCTGATACATATAGTAGATAAGGGAGCAGAACCGAGCTTACTACAGAGATAAGAGAACAGAACCGAGCTTACTACAGAGATATAGGAACAGAACCGAGCCTACTACATAGATAAGGGAACAGAACCGCGCTTACTACAGAGATAGGGAACAGAACTGAGCTTACTACAGAGATGAGGGAGCAGAATTGAGCTTACTACAGAGATAAGGGAGCAGAACTGGGCTTACTACAGAGATAAGGGAGCAGAACCGAGCTTACTACAGAGATAAGAGAGCAGAACTGGGCTTACTACAGAGATAAGGGAACAGACCCAAGCTTACTACAGAGATGAGGGAGCAGAACCGAGCTTACTACAGAGATAAGGGAGCAGAACTGAGCTTACTACAGAGATAAGGGAGCAGAACTGAGCTTACTACAGAGATAAGGGAGCAGAACTGAGCTTACTACAGAGATAAGGGTGCAGAACTGAGCTTACTACAGAGATAAGGGAGCAGAACTGGGCTTACTACAGAGATAAGGGAACAGAACCGAGCTTACTACAGAGATAAGGGAGCAGAACTGAGCTTACTACAGAGATAAGGGAGCAGAACTGAGCTTACTACAGAGATAAGGGAGCAGAATCGAGCTTACTACAGAAATAAGGAAGCAGAACTGAGTTTACTACAGAGATAAGGGAGCAGAACCGAGCTTACTACAGGGATAAGGGAGCAGAACCAAGCTTACTACAGAGATAAGCCACACACAGACACAGCCAGCCACACACGCAGACAAGCAGCCAGCCAGCCACGCACGCACGCAGACAAGCAGCCAGCCAGCCACGCACGCACGCAGACAAGCAGCCAGGCACAGACGAAGAACAGCCCACCACGCACAACAAGCACCAGCCAGACGCACGCAACAAGCACCAGCCAGCACGCACGCAACAACACCACAGCACGCACGCAACAAGCAGCCAGCCACCACCACCAGACAAGCAGCCAGCCACACGCACGCACGCAGACAAGCAGCCACCAGCCACGCACACACAGCAGCCAGCCACGCACGCACGCAGACAGCAGCCAGCCACCACGCACGCACGCAGACAAGCACACACACCGCAGACACAGCACCAGCCACCACCAGCAGCGACAAGCAGCCAGCCAGCCACGCACGCACGACAAGCAGCCAGCCAGCACCAGCACGCAGACAAGCAGCCAGCAGCCACGCACCACGCAGACAAGCAGCCAGCCACCACGACAACGCAGACAAGCACCCAAAGCCAGCAGCCAACAGCACAGCACCAGCAACAGAGCAGCAGCCAGCCAGCCCCACCACGCAGACAAGCAGCCAGCCAGCCACGCACGCACGCAGACAAGCAGCACAGCCAGCCACGCACGCACCGCAGCAAGCAGCCAGCCAGCCACGCACCACGCAGACAAGCAGCCAGCCAGCCACGCACCACGCAGACAAGCAGCCAGCCAGCCACGCACGCACGCAGACAAGCAGCCAGCCAGCCACGCACGCACGCAGACAAGCAGCCAGCCACCACGCACGCACGCAACAAGCAGCCAGCCGCCACGCACGCACGCAGACAAGCAGCCAGCCAGCCACGCACGCACGCAGACAAGCAGCCAGCCAGCCACGCACGACCACGCAGACAAGCAGCCAGCCAGCCACGCACGCACAGCACGCACAACAGCCAGCCAGCCACGCACGCACGCAGACAAGCAGCCAGCCAGCCACGCACGCACGCAGACAAGCAGCCAGCCAGCCACGCACGCACGCAACAAGCAGCCAGCCAGCCACGCACGCACGCAGACAAGCAGCCAGCCAGCCACGCACGCACCAGCAGACAACAGCCAGCCAGCCACGCACGCACCAGCCACACCACGCACGCAGACAAGCAGCCAGCCAGCCACGACGCACCAGACAAGCAGCCAGCCAGCCACGCACGCACGCAGACAAGCAGCCAGCCAGCCACGCACGCAGCAGACAAGCAGCCAGCCAGCCACGCACGCACCGCAGACAAGCAGCCAGCCAGCCACGCACGCACGCAGACAAGCAGCACCAGCCACGCACGCACGCAGACAGCAGCCAGCCAGCCACGCACCGCACGCAGACAAGCAGCCAGCCAGCCACGCACGCACGCAGACAAGCAGCCAGCCAGCCACGCACGCACAGCAGACACACCGCAGCACGCCACGCAGACAGCAGCCACCACCACCAGCACACAGCACAGACCAGCCAGCCACCACGCAGCACCAGACAAGCAGCCAGCACCACGCACGCACGCAGACAAGCACCACCAGAGCAGCAGACAGCAGCCAGCCAGCCGCACCAGGCCAGCACGCAAGCAGCAGCAGCCAGCCACGCAGACAGCAGCACCAGCCACAGCACGCAGCAAGCCACCACCGCACGGCAGACAAGCAGCCACACCACCACGCACCAACAGCACCGCCACCCGCACGCACAACAAGCACCACCACCACGCACGCAGCAACACACCAGCACGACGACCAAGCAACGCACCCCAGCAGCAGCAGCCAGCACACGCCAACACGCAGCAAGCAGCAGCCAGCACCACGCCGCACGCAGCAGCCAGCCACGCCGCAACGCAGCAGCACAGCCCACAGCAGCACCAGCACACCCACGCAACACACAGCCAGCACCACCAGACAAGCAGCCAGCCACCACCACGCAGACAAGCACCAGCGCACCACAGCACAAGCAGCAGCAGCCAGCCACAGCCACGCCGCAGACAAGCAGCCAGCCAGCCACGCACGCACGCAGCAAGCCAGCCACCACCACGCACGCGAGACAAGAGCCAGCCAGCCACGCACACGCAGACAAGCAGCCACCACCACCCAGCAGGCAGCCACCAGCAGCACAGCACCAGCCAGCCGCACGCAACAAGCAGCCACCAGCCACGCACCACGCAGCAAGCAGCCAGCCAGCCACGCACCAGCAGACAAGCACCAGCCAGCCACGCACGCACGCAGACAAGCAGCCAGCCAGCCACGCACGCAGACAAGCAGCCAGCCAGCCACCACGCACGCAGACAAGCAGCCAGCCAGCCACGCACGCACGCAGACAAGCAGCCAGCCAGCCACGCACCACGCAGACAAGCAGCCAGCCAGCCACGCACGCACGCAGACAAGCAGCCAGCCAGCCACGCACGCACGCAGACAAGCAGCCAGCCAGCCACGCACGCACGCAGACAAGCAGCCAGCCAGCCACGCACGCACGCAGACAAGCAGCCAGCCAGCCACGCACGCACGCAGACAAGCAGCCAGCCAGCCACGCACGCACGCAGACAAGCAGCCAGCCAGCCACGCACGCACGCAGACAAGCAGCCAGCCAGCCACGCACGCACGCAGACAAGCAGCCAGCCAGCCACGCACGCACGCAGACAAGCAGCCAGCCAGCCACGCACGCACGCAGACAAGCAGCCAGCCAGCCACGCACGCACGCAGACAAGCAGCCAGCCAGCCACGCACGCACGCAGACAAGCAGCCAGCCAGCCACGCACGCACGCAGCAAGACACAGCCAGCCACCACGCAGACAAGCAGCACACCAGCACACGAGCCAGCACAAGCAGCCAGCCAGCCACGCACGCACACGCAGACAAGCAGCCAGCCAGCCACGCACGCACGCAGACAAGCAGCCAGCCAGCCACGCACGCACGCAGACAAGCAGCCAGCCAGCCACGCACGCACGCAGACAAGCAGCCAGCCAGCCACGCACGCACGCAGACAAGCAGCCAGCCAGCCACGCACGCACGCAGACAAGCAGCCAGCCAGCCACGCACGCACGCAGACAAGCAGCCAGCCACGCACCGCACGCACGCAGACAAGCAGCCAGCCAGCCACGCACGCACGCAGACAAGCAGCCAGCCAGCCACCACGCACGCAGACAAGCAGCCAGCCAGCCACCACGCACACGAGCCACCACGCACGCACCAACAGGCCAGCCAGCCACGCACGCACGCAGACAAGCAGCAGCCAGCCACGCACGCACCGCAGACAAGCAGCCAGCCACGCACGCACGCAGACAAGCAGCCAGCCAGCCACGCACACAGCAGACAAGCAGCCAGCCAGCCACGCACAGCACGCAGACAAGCAGCCAGCCAGCCACGCACGCACGCAGACAAGCAGCCAGCCACGCACGCACGCACAGCAGACAAGCAGCCAGCCACGCACGCACGCAGACAAGCAGCCAGCCAGCGCACGCACGCAGACAAGCAGCCAGCCAGCCACGCACGCACGCAGACAAGCAGCCAGCCAGCTACACAGTCAGCCAGCCAGCCACACACACAAACGCACACACAGCCAGCCACACAGTCAGCCAGCCAGCCACACACACACACGCACACACAGCCAGCCACACAGTCAGCCAGCCAGCCACACACACACACGCACACACAGCCAGCCACACAGTCAGCCAGCCAGCCACACACACACACGCACACACAGCCAGCCACACAGTCAGCCAGCCAGCCACACACACACACGCACACACAGCCAGCCACACAGTCCAGCCAGCCAGCCACACACACACACGCACACACAGCCAGCCACACAGTCAGCCAGCCAGCCACACACACACACGCACACACAGCCAGCCACACAGTCAGCCAGCCAGCCACACAACACACCACACGCACAAACACAGCCAGCCACACAGTAAAGCCAGCCACACACACACACACACGCACACACAGCCAGCCACACAGTCAGCCAGCCAGCCACACACACCCACGCACACACAGCCAGCCACACAGTCAGCCAGCCAGCCACACACACACACGCACACACAGCCAGCCACACAGTCAGCCAGCCAGCCACCACACACACACGCACACACAGCCAGCCACACAGTCAGCCAGCCAGCCACCACACACACACGCACACACAGCCAGCCACACAGTCAGCCAGCCAGCCACACACACACACGCACACACAGCCAGCCACACAGTCAGCCAGCCAGCCACACACACACACGCACACACACACTCACACACAGCCAGCCCATTTCCACACACGCACAGACACAGCCACAGAGCCAGCCAGTCACCCTCCACACACACAGCCACAAAGCCAGCCAGCCCCCCTCCACACACACAGCCACAAAGCCAGCCAGCCCCCCTCCACACACACACACTACTCACCATTCACCACCAGCAGCTGCCTGCTGCAGCTCCATTCTTCATATTTTGCTGGCTCCCATGCTGTGCAAATAATTCCGGGACCCACAAGACATGAGGGGGCGGGGCCCAGAGAGATTGACTGGAAATGGGACCTACTACAGAAGAGGTAGGGGGTGCGTGGGCCGGAGGAGATTGGGCCCGCCCCCTCACCTCTCCTCTGACTCCTCTCCTGTCAATCTCCTCGTGAGTGCAGCCGCACTGCGTTGGCAGGCGGCCGCTCTCCCGAGCTACCCGGCTTGATTATTTCAGTTTCAGGGCGGATGTGTGCCTTGAACTGTTACTAATCCTCTGGCCTGGGGGGCAAATGCCTCCCTGCAACCCGGCCCAGTCTGCCCCTGATCATATAAATAATGTTGCCTGACAGTGCTGGTTCAAATACACAAGACTACAATGCAATTTTTGTAATTTTCATAATTTTTAATATGTCAGTATTAAATACTTAATGTTTTTTGTGTTTAAGGGTTTATTTTTTATGTTTCATTTGAGTAAAATTCATTATTTATGATCTTTTTGATGTAGATACCTAGCGTTTTAAGAGTCCATCCACTTAAAATTTATTACTCTCTCCCAAATGGATCAATGAACATTTTGACGTCATTTGAAACCTACTACTTCACGTCACTATAATGTGACTGTTTCTAATTGGTTTAAGTTGTTTATATATGCTTGAACTTGTAACTTGGTGGTCATTCTATTAATGTATCCCTGATGGAGGTCGGGACGACCTTGAAAGGCATAGGAATAAAGATCACCGTTTTACAATACACAGGACTTCTGTCATTATATACAGCAGCGTGGAACAAATTATCATTGTCCTGTTGATTCCTGCATTGACACTGTGCTCTCTGATCTCTCATTGCCAGTGTGTGTTCATACAGCAATTTATTTTCACTTTTGACAGCACTACAACAAAGAGGATGGGAAAGATGTTGCACATACAACGTGGCCTTGATAGGAGTATACTTAACACCAACACCCTCTAGTTTTCTGGAAAATCATAGCTTTGAAAATTAAACAGGCATGATCTTTAAAGGGTTAATCTCCATATATGACTTTCTGATTAATTTAAATTGAGTTTTGTCATATTAAAAGGCTTGTTAAGGAGTCAGTTTTGATTTTTAGGATTGCTACCTTTATTAGGTATTATTTATTAAATCTAATATACTAGCTGTGAGCCGATGCAAATGCATCGGGATTCTAGAATGTGCATTAATTTGATTATAGTAGTTATAGCTGGTGTGAGGACTTTTCGGGGGTGTGTGAATAGTTTTTTGGGGAGTCCCATACTTTTTTTGGGGGTCCATACTTTTTTGGGGGGGGTCACATACTTTTTTTGGGGGGGGTCACATACTTTTTTGGGGGGTCACATACTTTTTTTGGGGGGGTCACATACTTTTGGGGTCACATATTTTTTGGGGGGTCACATACTTTTTTGGGGGTCACATCTTACTCTTTTTGGGGGGTCACATACTTTTTTTGGGGGGTCAATACTTTTTTGGGGGGGTAACATACTTTTTTTGGGGGTCACATACTTTTTTTGGGGGGTCACATACTTTTTTTGGGGGGTCACATACTTTTTTTGGGGAGTCACATACTTTTTTGGGGGTCACATACTTTTTTTGGGGGGGTCACATACTTTTTTGGGGGGTCACATACTTTTTTGGGGGGTCACATACTTTTTTGGGGGGTCACATACTTTTTTGGGGGGTCACATACTTTTTTGTTTGGGGTCACATACTTTTTTGGGGGGTCACATACTTTTTTTGGGGGTCACAATACTTTTTTGGGGGGTCCAATACTTTTTTTGGGGGGTCCAATACTTTTTTTTGGAGGTCACATAGTTTTTTGGGGGGTCACATACTTTTTTTTGGGGGGTCACATACTTTTTTTGGGGGGGTCACATACTTTTTTTGGGGGGTCACATACTTTTTTTGTTGGGGGGTCACATACTTTTTTGGGGGGGTCACATACTTTTTTGGGGGGTCACATACTTTTTTGGGGGTCACATACTTTTTTTTTGGGGGGGTCACAAACTTTTTTGGGGGGGTCACAAACTTTTTTGGGGGGGTCACATACTTTTTTGGGGGGTCACATACTTTTTTTGGGGGGTCCAATACTTTTTTTGGGGGGTCCAATACTTTTTTTTGGAGGTCACATAGTTTTTTGGGGGGTCACATACTTTTTTTGGGGGGGTCACATACTTTTTTTGGGTGGTCACATACTTTTTTTGGGGGGTCACATACTTTTTTGGGGGGGTCACATACTTTTTTTGGGGGGTCACATACTTTTTTTTGGGGGGGTCACATACTTTTTTTGGGGGTGCAATACTTTTTTTGGGGGGTCTAATACTTTTGGGTGGGGGGTCCAATACTTTTGGGGGGGTCCAATACTTTTTGGGGCGCGTTCAATACTTATTGGGGCTGAGTGCTCGCAATGGCCGCTTATTATTAGCATTAATCTTATTATTATTAGCATTAATAGCATAATTATTAGCATTAATAGCATAATTATTAGCATTATTAGCATTATTATTAGCATTAATAGCATAATTATTAGCATTAATATCATTATTATTAGCAGTAATATAATTATTATTAGATTTTTTTTTTAATTATTATTTTTTGTAATATTTTATAATTTTTAATTTTTTTTTTTATTATTTTTTTTATAATTTTTTAATTATTTTTAAATAATTTTATTATAAAATGTATTATTTATTTTAAGTGAGACACAGTTCTCCTTCTGGTCCGCTAAAAGGGCTGGGCTGATTAGCATATATTTATTTTTTTTATTATTATTTTTATTTAATTTTTTATTATTTTTTTATTATTATTTTTTATTATTTTTTAATTCTTTTTAAATTCTTTTATTTATTATTTAATGTATTATTTATTTTAAGTGAGACACAGTTCTCATTGTGGTCCGCCAAAAGGGCTGAGCTGATTAGCATATATTTATTTTTTTATTATTATTTTTATTTAATTTTTTATTATTTTTTTATTATTATTTTTTATTATTTTTTAATTCTTTTTAAATTCTTTTATTTATTATTTAATTTATTATTTATTTTAAGTGAGACACAGTTCTCATTGTGGTCCGCCAAAAGGGCTGAGCTGATTAGCATATATTTATTTTTTTATTATTATTTTTATTTAATTTTTTATTATTTTTTTATTATTATTTTTTATTATTTTTTAATTCTTTTTAAATTATTTTATTTATTATTTAATTTATTATTTATTTTAAGTGAGACACAGTTCTCATTGTGGTCCGCCAAAAGGGCTGAGCTGATTAGCATATATTTATTTTTTTTATTATTATTTTAATTTAATTTTTTATTATTTTTTTATTATTATTTTTTATTATTTTTTAATTCTTTTTAAATTATTTTATTTATTATTTAATTTATTATTTATTTTAAGTGAGACACAGTTCTCATTGTGGTCCGGCAAAAGGGCTGAGCTGATTAGCATATATTTATATTTTTTATTATTATTTTTATTTAATTTTTTATTATTTTTTTATTATTATTTTTTATTATTTTTTAATTCTTTTTAAATTATTTTATTTATTATTTAATTTATTATTTATTTTAAGTGAGACAGAGTTCTCATTGTGGTCCGCCAAAATGGCTGAGCTGATTAGCATATATTTTATTTTTTTATTATTATTTTTATTTAATTTTTTATTATTTTTTTATTATTATTTTTTATTATTTTTTAATTCTTTTTAAATTATTTTATTTATTATTTAATTTATTATTTATTTTAAGTGAGACAGTTCTCATTCAGGTCCGCTATTTTTCCCATTGACATACATTAGCGGTGTGTCGGCGATTTTATGGCCGGCCACCTGGTTCTATTTGTCGGCCGTAAAATCGCGGACACACCGCTAATACATGTCTATGGGCAGTGAGCCCGATTTCGGATTGGCCGCCGACCAATCAGAATTCGAGCTCAATGAGGGGCTCTTCTGATTGGCTGAGGGCAGTACACAGCGACCAATCAGAAGAGCCGCTCATATCTCATTGAGATACAATGGCGGATTTGTCGTCCATTGTACCTGAATGAGAAGAGAAGAGGACGTCGGAGCTGGAAGAAGACAGAAGATCCCCGGGGCCGGACGAAGAGGACGCCTGGCCGGACGAAGAGGACGCCTGGCCGGACGGACGATCAGATGACTAAGAAGACATGTAAGTATGTGCGGACATGGGGGGGGCTGTGTGGACATTAGTGGAGGTCGGCTGTGCGGACATGGGGGTTTTTCGGAATTGATGGGGGCGGGCTGTGCGGGCATGGGGGTGGGCTGTGCGGGCATGGGGGTGGGCTGTGAGGACATGGGGGGGGCTGTGTGGACATTAGTGGGGGTCGGCTGTGCGGACATGGGGGGTTTTTCGGACATTGATGGGGGTCGGCTGTGCGGGCATGGGGGTGGGCTGTGCGGGCATGGGGGTGGGCTGTGCGGGCATGGGGGTCGGCTGTGCGGGCATGGGGTCGGCTGTGCGGGCATGGGGGTGGGCTGTGCGGGCATGGGGGTCGGCTGTGCGGGCATGGGGGTCGGCTGTGCGGGCATGGGGGTCGGCTGTGCGGACATGGGGGTGGGCTGTGCGGACATGGGGGTGGGCTGTGCGGGCATGGGGGTCGGCTGTGCGGACATGGGGGTGGGCTGTGTGGACATTGATGGGGGCGGGCTGTGCAGACATGGGGGTGGGCTGTGCGGGCATGGGGGTGGGCTGTGCGGGCATGGGGGTCGGCTGTGCGGGCATGGGGGTCGGCTGTGCGGACAGGGGGGTGGGCTGTGCGGACATTGATGTGGGCGGGCTGTGCGGACATGGGGGTGAGCTGTGCGGACATTGCTGGGGGTGGGCTGTGCGGACATGGGGGTCGGCTGTGCGGACATGGGGGTCGGCTGTGGGGACATTGATGGGGGCGGGCTGTGCGGACATGGGGGGGGGGTGGCGAATTGTGTGTAGCGGGGAGCGGAGGCGGCAATGCCGCCTCGGCTCCATGGTCCCCGGGGAGCGAATTGCGGCTCAGGCAGCGACTCGCAATGGCCTCGCGGCCATTGCTCGCGCTACCTGAGCGGTAAATCGCTAAGGTTGTAGCCGGGGCTGTGGATGGATTTTGGGCCAGCGGCTCGCAATGGCCGCTTCGCGCCATTGCTCGCCTGGCCAGCGACTCGCAATGGCCTCGCAGCATTGCTCGCGCAGCATTGGGCGCTTCGCGCCCAATGTTAAATTCGTATCCACATGACGACATCGGAAAGTGCGCGTGAAGGGGCGCTTTTCCGATTCGCGATTATATAATAGATAAAGCTGAGTGTGTGTATGTGTGTATGTGTGTATATCCGGGATTGGCATCTGCACTGTCGCAACTACAGCCACAAAATTTTGCACAGTCACACGTCTGGACCCCGAGAGCGTCATAGGCTATGTTGTGAGGCGAAATTTTAACCCTGCGCGTTCCAGTTCACCAAACAATTTTGACCCTATCTACATAATGGGGAAAAAGTGAATGGAAAAGTGTTGGAGGAAAATCGACAGCTGTCAGCTATAGCCACAAAATTTTGCACAGTCACACGTCTGGACCCCGGGAGCGTCCTAGGCTATGTTGTGAGGCGAAATTTTAACCCCGCGCATTCCAATTCACCAAACAATTTTGCCCCTATCTACATAATGGGGAAAAAGTGACAGTTACCAGTTGACAGTTGTGAATGAGAGGGGCTTAATGATGGCGCTGAAGACTAACAGCACATACCAGCATATAGTCACTAAGGTGGGGCCCCAACATGAGATATTCAACACGCACGGGGACATTTATACACACCACATGCACACAAAGAGTAACAGCAAGTGTATAGTCGCTAAGGTGCAGCCCCAACATTGGATACTCACCACGCACCCGAACACAAACACACACACCACAAAGAGACACACACAACACAGAGACACACACATTCCCACGGGGACACACACACACCCTATAGCGACACGTGCACTCACCCCACAGGGACACACACACCACACAGACCCCCCCCACAGGGACACACACACATACACACCCTATAGGGACACATGCACTCACCCCACAGGGACACACACACCACAAAGAGACAGACACAACACAGATACACCACACAGACCCCCCCACAGGGACACACACACATACACACACCCCAGGGACACAAACACCACACAGACAGACACCGATGTGCACAAATCACCTCACACAACTCGCCTCATACGTGTGCTATCTTTAATTTCTAAACATAAACATCTGATTAAAAACAGCCAATGTGCAACACGTTTCATATAGGCAATTAAGGCAGATGTCAGTCACATGAGCTGTCTATTATGTGTATGTGTGAGGTAGCATATACTGCCCGGCCAGGGGGAGGGTTTACTGTTGGCTGGAGATTTATTAGGCTGCCTATAGCAATCAATCACATCTCAGCTTCTATTTTCTTACAGGTCATTAATATGACATATTCAAATTCTATTTTGTTATAGCTAACATCAGTTATTTATTAACCCGGGCGTAGCCGGGTACTACAGCTAGTAAATATATATAATATATGTGTATGTATCGAATATGTATATATGCACGTGTGTGTGTGTGTGTGTATATGTGGCCCAGATATGATCCACACCAAATGGCTAGAAATATCAAGACCGTTACATGAACACGTGGCAAAACAAATGCACCAACTGCTAGAAGCAGGCCAACACCCAGCTTGGCTAATACAAGGAAGAACAGCGCTGATCATGAAGGATCCTCATAAAGGAACAATTCCATCAAATTACCTCCCAATAACCTGCATCACAACAACATGGAAACTTCAGTCAGGCATCATAGCCACTAACCTTAGAAAGGCTTGGGAGCAACACCAGAGGCTCTAAGCACCAGCTACTAGTAGATAGAGCAGTCACTTAAGACTCAAGATCCAGACAGTCCAATCTTAGCATAGCTTGGATTGACTACAGGAAAGCCACACACATGAATTTATGAATGTTTGGCACTCTACAATGTCAACAGGAAATAAAGATCCTCCCTCAGCAACTCAATGGGGCTGTGGAGGACAACACCAAAAGTCAACCCAAGACAACTAGCACAAGCGTCCATGAAATGCAGCATATACCAAGGTGATCTCCATTGCTGTTCTGCATAGGCTTGAACTGCCTCAGTCAAATAATCACAGAGTCTGGCTATGGATACAAGTTCAGGAGTGGAAGCACCATCAGCCACCTGGTCTACATGCATGCCATCAAGCTGTATGTGAAAAATTAACGAGATATCCGTCCAATGACTCTCCTAAAATTGGATCTGCAGTGATGACATAAAGATCTCCTTCTGACTGGAGTGGAGAAGTGTAGCCAGTTGGTAATAAAGAGAGGCAAGGTAGGAGACGTGGCCTGACTGCACATGGTGGAGGCTGCTTGATCCAGGAGCTCCCGGCCCCAGAGCACTAAAAGCGGCTTTACAGCTTCCCATTTCAGCCTTTCACTGCTTGATCCTACTCCCAGAGAAGATAAAGCATCCCTGCATCGATGGGAAAGGTGAAGCCCTCACAAAACTTGCCTCCTAAGCGGGTGTCTGACTACTTCCCTCCGGGGCGCCCAGAGGCAGATCACCTCTACAATATGGCGCCTCCTTCCATGGACAGCCCGGTCACCCATGCTCTGATGAAAGACCTCCTATCGGGCCTCAGACTGTCCCTCCAGGAGGACATGAAGTCTATGATGGCGGAGTTACGGGGTGAGGTCGTTGAATTGGGCTCTCGTACAGACCATTTAGAATCTAAAATGATGGAGCTCATCCAGTCCCACAACACTCTCCTGGACGATCATGAGCAGCTCCAGCGCACTACGGACGTTCTCCAGGCCAAGAACTACGATCTGGAAGATCGCCACCGGAGGAATAACGTCTGATTGCGGGGCGTCGCTGAAACTATCTCCCCGGCTGACCTGAGTCCCCTGCTGCAGGACTTCATGAAGGCGGTGCTCCCTGATCTTGATCCCTGCGATCTTAAGATTGATCGCATACATAGGGTCCCGAAGCTCCCAGGAGTCTGTTTGGACCTGCCTCGTGATGTCTTAGCCAGGGTCCACTTCTTTGAGGCTAAAAACGATTTCCTCCGAGCATTGAGGGATGCTCCCACCCTTCCTGAATGGTTTGCCATCTTGGAAGTTGATCCGGATCTCTCACCAGGCACTCTGGCGTTGCGACGAGCATTTAAACCCTACACATCTGTTCTACGGGACAAGGAAGTGACCTATCGTCTGATTATTCGTAGAGACGACGTCTCCCATGTGTGCCTGGTCCCGGCGCAGGCGGCTAAATTGTTGAAGCAATGGAACTTTCTCCCTCAGACTGCCTCCGCATCGTCTCAGCGTCCCGAAACTGACCGCGCTCCTACATCATGACCTCGCGGACGACGGATCGATCCGGAGTGGGGAATAGTTTGAGTATCTTCTGGCTGACGTGGTTTTTGTTGGTAACTACGGTGCTCGGGGACAGTCTTCCTGGACTCTTTTCTGCACATCCCAGGTTGTATCACTGACTTCTTCTGTTTTTTTTTTTCCTCCCCTCCTGTTCTCTTAACTTCCTTCGCTTCTATGACCTCTACTTTTCACCTCCCTACCAACTTTCCCTCTGAGCCTACCCTCCAACACTTCTCTCTGCCTTTTCCTCCCCTCTCAATGACCCTGGGAGTGCTGCCCCGACGAGCGAATTGTGTCGCTCTGTTTTTATTTTTTATTCTTAGTTCTGTTATTTTTCTCTCTGAGGAACTGCTTCCCCATGTGATGCAGGGGATTCTTTTTTCTGTTTTGTTTTTCTTTTTTGGTTTTCTCCTTGAACCCCGAATCACTAGAGAGTTCTATGAGCATTACAGCTTAGTTACGTCATGTTTACCTGTTAATTGTTCTCACTCTTCTCCCTCCCCCCCTATCCCCAAAGTGCAGCCTTTATACCTCACAGATAATGTTTCGGTTAGGCGATTATATGGTTTGGCAAACTCTGTACTATGCCTATTACTGTAGTTTGTCTTAATGTCAACGGCCTGAATTCGCCGCAAAGGCCCTCCCTTCTGCACGGACAGCTCAAGATATCGCGTGCAGACATTGTGTTCTTTCAAGAGACGCATTTATTAGAGACAGACAACTATCGAGTGACTTCCCGCTTTTATCCGCAGCATTTTTTCTCCAACGCTCCTGATAGAAAAGCAGGGGTAGCGATCCTCATCAGCGCAAATTTATCTTTTGAATTGGTGAATAGCGGTAGATATTTACTACTAACCTGTCGATTGAATGATGTTCTCTACTCTCTATTGTCAATTTATGCTCCCAACTCGAAACAATTTACGTACCTTAAAATCTCCTTGGAGAACTGACCCCCTCCATGCCGGGTCACAGGGTGATAGCTGGAGATTTCAACGCTCCTCACAATAAAGCCCTGGACTTCTCGGCCCCCGGGACGTTCCTATCAGACCTCGCTCCGGTGACTTCGTTTTTTCACCTCCACGATGTCTGGCGTTACCTCCATGCCAATGAGCGGGACTACACCTTTTTCTCACCCAGACATAAATCCTTTAGCCGAATAGACTTTTCTTTGATTAACGATTCCCTCCTCCCTTTTTGTTTGAATGCCTCCATTGATACCATTACCTGGTCGGACCATGCCCCTATTACTCTTACGCTGACTGACTCCACTACCCTGTCCCCTACCACTCCCTGGAAACTGAACGAACGTCTACTGACCTCCCCAGTGAATCATGATGCTATTCTTGGTCACTTGACCTACTATTTTCGACTCCGCAATGTAGAAGATATTGCGCCAGATGTATTGTGGTTTGCACATAAAGTGGAGATGCGGGGTCATCTTCTAAAACTGGTGGCCTATACTAAATGACAGTATAATGCGACTTTGGATTCTCTTTTGGCTGAAATTACCACACTTGAGCGCTCTTGCGCGCACTCCTCTTCCTGCTACTCTTGCGAAACTGCTGCAGACCCTCACTCTCCTCCGAACCCACCTCATCGCCCGTGTCAAACTTCAATTGAAAAAAACTAAATCAGTTTATTACGGCATGGGGGACAGAGCGGGGGCCCTGTTGGCTCGCAGAGTCGAGAGAGCTGAAGCCCGCACTAGAATATCTCGTTATCTCCCCTCAGGGTGCAATGGTCTGCAACCCGATTCTCATTGCTGAGCAGTTCAGGGACTACTACAATGATCTCTACAATCTCCACACCTCCTCTGCTACCCCCCAACCCTCCACTGATGCGATTTCTGCCTTTTTAGCGAAAGGTAGCCTCCCGTATCTATCCCAGGCCCAGCTGGACTTCCTAATCAGGCTATTCACCGAATCTGAAATACTTGGCATCATCCGTGCCTCGAAAAAACAATCTACCCCCGGCCCAGATGGCTTCTCTTATCACTATTATTCTACCTTTGCTTCTATTCTAGCTCCCCACCTTTTACATTTTTTCTCTTTCTGGCAGGAGCAATGACGTATCAAGCCGGAAGGCCTACAAGCTTCCATTTCTACCATCCCTAAACCTGGTAAGCCTTCTACAGCCCCGAGCAGCTATCGACTTTAGCGCTCCTAAATTGTGACTTGAAACTTTATTCCAAGCTGCTGGCGGACCGTCTCAAAATCGTGCTCCTGTTCTTGATCGCTTTGGACCAGGTCGGTTTTGTTCCTGGCCGTCAGGCGAGAGAATGCTACAAGGAGAGTTATAGACCTCCTTGAGGTTTTGGAGGGGACAGGAACCCCCGGTGTGCTCGTGTCCCTTCACGCGGAGAAAGCGTTCGACTGAGTGCATTTGGGGGTACCTGGCTGCGGTCCTTGATAATTGGGCAGTATTAAGACAGCTATTTTGGCCCTATACTCGACACCATCTACCTCGGTTTGAGCGGGCGGCTTTCTCTCTTCTACATTCTCGATTACTAATGGGACGCGACAGGGTTGCCCCCTCTCCCCTCTTATTTTTGCCCTTGTTATGGAGCCGCTAGCAGCTCTCATTCGTTCGCACCCTGACATCTCTGGCATTACAGTGGGCGCTGTGGACCACAGAATTGGCCTATACGCTGATGACGTCCTTACTTGCACAAACCCTACTGTATCCCTTCCAGCTATCGTTTCTACTCTTTCAGAATTTGCTAATATTTCCTACTATAAACTCAACCTCACTAAGTCCTCTATCTTCCCGGTCAATCTTCCAACGCACACCCAACACCTTCTTCGTACCCTGTTTCCTTTCATGTGGGCTCCTGAGGGGTTCCGCTACTTGGGGATCCACATTACTTCCCCCAAACGTCTAGTCAGAGAGAATTGTGAGTTACTGCTCTCAGCCTTGAAGTCCATTTGCGCGGAATACTCTGAATTTCAATCATCTTGGGTAGCGAAGATCCAGATTACTAAAATGATGCTCCTTCCCAAGATCCTCTATCTCCTGAGATGTGTACCCCTCTTGTTTCCTAGGAAATACCTCAATCTCTTCCAATCAGTCTTTGGTCGATTCATTTGGAGCGGTCGGCCTCATCGTGTCGCCATGTCCACCCTAACCCTTCCATATACATCGGGGGGCTTTGGAGTGCCTGATATTGCGGCGTATTATTCAGCAATAGCTTTGGATATTGCAAAGATTTGGTGGGTGAACTCTTCCCCCCTCTCTTTGGTTCCAGATAGAGGCTCACTTTGCTCCTCGTGGGTCTCCTAGAATTCTTTTAGAAATGAACCTATTATGTTTCTCTTCTCCCTCTGGCCTGCTCCGCTCCATGCAAGCACCTCTCCTGACCTGGTCTAGATTGGGTAGGACACATTTTCCTTTCCTCTATCGGTATGCTTCCTTGCTAGCAGTGGAACTCATTATGGGAAATATTTCTTTCATGTTTTGGCGAGAGGCGGGAGTGACTCTCTTGGAAGACCTTTTAGATCAGAGAATCCTCCTGCCCTTTGATTCCCTCTCATATAAATTCCCCCTTCCAGCGTGTGCGCTCTTCTCCTATCTACGCCTCAGTCATTTTCTCTGAACCATTGTTCTCCCTGTGTGTGATCTCGCGATAATCAGCCCCCCCCTCCAAACGCTTTTTAAACAAACTGGACATTCCCGCCAAGGAGTTTCCATTATATACAGGGCCATACTGTCGCTTAGGTCCGCCTCGAAACTTCTGTACATGCTCAAGTGGGAGTCCAGACTGGGTTTGTCTGCATCCCTTAAGCAATGGCAAACAGCCTCTGGACACGCTGCCTTTTACACCCGCTGCATAAATCATCTGGAGCAATCAAAGAAACTTATACTCAATTGGTACCTGACCCCGGTCCGTATCGCCAGATTCGGTGGCTCTAGCTCTTCCACCTCCTCACTTTGTTGGAGGGGATGTAATACTCCTGGCTCGGAAAGTCATATATGGTTGGACTGCCGGGGGGTCCGTCAGTTCTGGGTGGAGGTTGAATACCTCGCTGTTACACTTACGGGTCTCTCGATGTCTCTAAAGGTACCTTTACACGCCGCCACTGGGCGGTAGCAACTGCCTGGCATTGGGGACTTTTGTGCCTGTTGCCCTGAAATTGCTACGAAATGGTGGCGTGTAAATTGGTTAAGTTGATCGCGTTACTCGCTGTTGAGTCAGATACATGTTGCTGAGCCATGCTCAAAAATCCAAGGCAACACAAGGGCACAATTGCCATGGTAGTGGCGTCTAAACGGGGCACAGGCATGGATGTTGCTTCGCCTAGTGAATTCCCAGGGGCGTGCCACAGCGTGCTGGATACCACGCCCCATCAGTGATGATTGGTGGGGGCTACTGTGTAACCATTGACTGTCCCTTCATAGGGCGCCATATTTAAAGAGCTGTCCATTCAAAATACACATTTGCAATGGCCTTCCTGCGCAGGCTGGCCAATCATGACGCTATTGCGTTGTCCAATCAGCGTATTAGCGTCAATGAATACACAACTCTATCACGCCTATGTACTTGCGGCACAAAAGATGTACGGCCATATTCCTTTGTGGGTAGCGGCGTGTGAAGTGGCATCGGTATTCAACAGGAAGTTATCCACAGGATCTGTCGGAACTTCTGGGGAACAAAGATACCTTCAGTTGACAAGGCAATGGCGGTGTGTACATGCGGCATCTGCGATCGGTATCCACCGTCAAAAACGTGCGCGTGTGGTGGATACCTGTTGCTAGGCACTGTGGCGGCGTGTAAAGGTACTCTAACGACCCCTTTGGCGCTGTTGGGCCTAGATCTAGATTCTTACCCCGCGACCTTGAGGCCTATTATAACCAATCTTCTCATATCTGCTAGACAGACCATTGCGGCTCACTGGAAGTCCTCTGTATTGCCAACACTCACTGAATTGATCTCCCGTCTAAACCAACACTTCTCCTATGAACTGATGTTAGCCTATGATAGAAAACACAGGACCACAATTCTTAATTAGTGGGACCCATGGGTCGCCTCGTCCCATAATACAATTCAGATACCTCTTGTGATGATTTGAGTGTGAGTTTGCGCCTCTATGCTTCTTACTGGCCGCTCATTATCTTGACATATGTATATTCCTGCCTTAATTTCTTCTTGTTATATGCAGTCTACCGATGATGTAAAGTATTGCTGCCTATTGCCCCCCTCACCCCCTCTCCTTCCCACCCTTCCCTAACTCCCGTATTGTCACTATTTGACTGTTTATATCTATAACTGTATTATGATCTTGATACTCCAATAAAAATTCATTGGTTTAAAAAGAGAGGCAAGGTAGTAAAGAATGATGGAGTAGTACTACCGGCAAGGCACATAGCAAATGTGCAGACCTGCTGCAAGTACCTCGGCATCCCACAGGGATACGATAACCATGATGAGGAGGCATGGAAAGCGGCAACATCCAAATAACATCAAAGGGTAAGACAGGTTCTGAAGAGCCAGCTCAATGAGAAGAATAATATTTGTGCTATCAATACATACGCCCTGCCAGCAATCAGATACCCAGCTGGAATAATGTGCTAGCCAAAAGAAGAAATGGAAGCTGCAGATGAACAGTAAAGACCTGGAAGCTTCTTAAAATGCATTGACATCTCTACCCCAAATCTAACACCCATAGATTGTATATCAACAGAACATAAGGGTGGTCGAGGCTTGATAGGCATCCAAAGCACCGTTATGGATGAAACAAGGCGTACCCAGGAATGCATCAGAAAAATGGCACCAGAAGGTGAGATGCTGAGAGAGAGCCTACAACAGGAACAATAGCCCTGGAATGAAGAACAGGAACTTGAAATGCCATGGCAAGACAAGCCACTGCATGGGATGTACAATTGGAGAAATCCTACTAATGACTGGAGAAATCTGGACTCAATAACAGCACAGAGGCACTAATCATAGCAAAACAAGAGCAGGAGCCGAGTACCAGATCTATAGAAGCAGCGATCTACCACCAACGCAAAGGCCCAAGGTGCAGACTGTGCAAATAAACCTTGGAAATGGTCCATAATGCAAGCAGGAGAAGCATATAATAAACACTACAACCAAGTAGCCGTAATTGTATACAGGAACATCTGTAGAGCATGAGGGCTAAGTGCCCCTAAGTCCAGAAAAAGTGGTGGAGAATGAAAGGACTAAAATCATGTGGGACTACAACATCCAGTCAGATACGCAGGTGTTGGCTAACCAACCAGATATCGTGATTGTAGACAAGGATGAGAAGACTGCAATGATAATAGATGTGACACTACCAAATGACAGTAATATCAGAAAGAAGAAATATGAGCAGGAGAAATACCAGGGTCTCAAAAAACTGGAGTTGGGGAAGGTGAAGGCAAAGGTGATTCCATTTGTTAGGAGCACTTGGAGCAGTGACTTCTATGTTGGAAAATTGGCTAAAACTGACCTCTATGGTGGAAAAGTGGCTAAAAAAGATCCCAGGAGCAACATCTGATCTTTCTGTCCAGAAAAGTGCAGTGCTGGTAACTACTAAGATCCTGTGCAGAACCCTCAAACTATAATAAATTTCCATTAGTTCAAGGCCCCGTCACTTGCCCTGGTAGCAACAGGTGGTGACGCCGATCCTTGTTTAAATCACCGCATATACAACCCCTGGCAAAAATTAAGGAATCACCTGGCTCGGAGGATGTTCATTCAGTTTTTTAATTTTGTAGAAAAAAAGCAGATCACAGACATGGCACAAAACTAAAGTAATTTCAAAGGGCAACTCTCTGGCTTAAAGAAACACTACAAGAAATCATGGGGAAAAAAAGTTCTGCCAAGTAACTGTTACTTTTTAGAACAAGCAGGGTGACAAATGATGGAATCGCTCAATTCTGAGGTAAAAATTATGGAATCTACAGGGCAGTCTTTCATCTCCGGCGGTGAACCCATGTCTCGAGGCAGGAGAGCCTAATCCTGTCGTCCCCCGACGCCAGGGGAGAGACGAGGAGCCGCTCTGGAGCAGTATTTCCAGGGAGAGAGGCGAGAGTGAAGCGTCCCCAGTGCCCAAGATGGCGCCGACCCGCGCCCCACGAGGAGGAGAGAGGGAGAGCGGTGGGGGAGATGAAGATGGCCGCAGCTGACACTCCAGGACGGAGTACACCGCGGTGGTGCCAGAAAGGAGACCCTGTGCAGTCAGACATCCAGCTCAGATATGGAGGCACAAGCAGGAAAGAAAGGATCTGACCAGGTACTGGGGGGGCTGCAGTTCAGACGGGTACTGGGGGGGCCAACAGACGGGCGATGATTTAGCGGGAAAAGGGGGATCTGACACCCCCAATGACTGTTCTGACAAGGGTAACATTTTAGAAGTACGGGTCACCTCTTCCCTGGAGCCCCTGGATCCTGCAGAGGGGAGCAGAGGCAACAGCCATATTCAGGAGGGGAGACAGTTACTGTCTACTCAAAATCAGTGTGATGGAGGGTGCGGAGCTGGAGAGCCTGCGGGGACGAGCATAGGGAACATACAGCCCCATCTCCTTGGAGCAATGAGGTTCCCCCTCTCACAGAGTGAGCCCTTAACAGAAGGCAGGATGAATCACATAGTGTATGACCTAGGGAAGCAGTGTACACTGACACAGGACACTACCTTTCCCCCCGCAGGGACTGTGAGTAATCCCTCACAGTCACAGCTTGTACAGAACATCGTGCCGGAGGGGTGGGCAGAGGGGCCATACACAATGGATCCTAACATGGGTCTCGGCAGGTGGGGTGGCCCACCGCCCCTGATACTGGGCTATGACCAGAACTTACTGGACTTAATACGTGCTCTCCCCACTAAGCAAGATCTAGATGCAATGGTGGCACGCTTTGAGGCGTCACAGGAGAGGGCACTGGCTGCAGTTAGAGGTGACATGGACAAACTTACATCACGCACGACCGCTCTGGAAGAGGCCAATTCTTCACTCACTAATAGTGGCCAGATATGGAAAAATGTTTGATGGATACGCAAGATCACATGCAGCAAATGGCACTCGCTCAGGTTGATCAGGAGAACCGCGGCCGCCACAATAATGTTCGCTTGAAAGGTGTGCCAGAGAACTTCCCCGCCAGTGCACTACACACCAAAGTGGTCGAAATCTTCAATACGGTATCTCAGAAACCGAAAGAGGCCAGTCATGATTGATAATAGTCCACAGGGTTAACCGTCAACAGACCTCGCAAGCAACTGGCCCTAGGGACATATTGTGCAGATTACACTATTATACAGACTGGGAAGAAATTCTGCAACATGCCTGGCACTATGGCCGACTAGTCATGGATGACGTAGAAATCAGACTTTTCCCGGATGTCTCGGCACGCACCTTGGCCATGAGACGCCTGCTTGCCCCTCTGCTTAAAATAATTCGTGAGGTGAATGTAACTTATAGATGGGGGCATCCTTTCCATCTTATAGTGAGAAAAGGAGATGCACAGGTTTTTTTTTTTTGGGAGACCAGAAGAACTTCCCGATCTCTTTGTATTCCTGTATATAGCTCCCATACGAGTCCCTAATTGGCTGTTGATTGATCTGCTGCACATCCCACAAAACATCCGTGGGAAACAAAGATCACTGGGATCTCCTCGGAAACGTCGCTGGGATCCGGAAGAAGCACCCCATAAACGTAGAAACCAGAGACGCAGCCCCACTTCAGTCCCTATTTTAAGCTTGCTGGAGGATCATTAAGGTACGCTCGTCTGTCCATGCTGTTGTGCTGACTACCGTGGTGATTTTCCCCTTTCCTCCCTCTCACCCCTCCCTCCCCTCTTGGGGTTGAATTTTTTATTTTTTACTTTTTTCCTCTTTCTCTCTCTCCCTCTGCACCCTTCCCCCCTGTTACATCTCCCCCGCCAGGTATTTTGTTAATTACAAACCGAACTTGCCCACGAAACTCCATGTACTTTTGGAATGAGACCCGTCAGCTGTAGGGGGAACTGCCGAATAGCTCTCCACGTTACTCCTTAGGGAGAGAGTCTATACATATAGGCCTGCTCTCCATAACCCTTCCTACCCATATCGGAGGGGGAAGTGACTACCTCTGGCATATACTGGAGGATTATATATTATAAGATTGAATCTGACTTATTTCTGTAATTTAATTTTTTTTGCCTTTTCTTCAAATCCTTCTTTACTTATCTTCCTACTCTTCTTCCTCGTAACTACTTTCCTATTTTACCTCCCTACTCATACTCCTTGACTCTTTCCCCCCTAACACCCTACCCTTTCCTTTAGGCGGTGGGGGACGGGAGACAGAATTGCCTGTCCCAGGGACGATGCCACCTGGAGGCGGGTCCTCGTTGCGATCTATCAACGTAAGGGGCCTTCACAGCCCAGGTAAGAGGTCTATACTGGCTAACTATCTACGTAGAGAACGTATACAGGTGGCGTTCTTACAAGAGACACACCTGAGTGCCTCCAAACCATACAAATTGACTAGTCATAGCTTCCCTGACGCCTACCACAGCCTCTCTCCTGACCCGAGGTCCAGGGGAACAAGCATACTCATAGCCCGCTCAATTCTGTGGGAACTTGTAGATACGCGGTGCGACCGGCAGGACGCATCGCGTCACAGCTTTTCACATTTGCCTCTGTATCTACCTAACACGCACCAATACGGGACTCTACAGTCTCTTTTGGATCAGATGGGGGAGTTTGCGGAGGGTACACTGTTACTGGGGGGATTTAAACGTCGCATTGGAGCCAGTCCTTGACACCTTCTCGGGATTACATGCCACATCAGCCGCGGGTTTACGTGGGATGAAAAGGCTCTTACATGACCACCAGCTGGTAGATATGTGGCGTCTGCAACACCCACATGACAAAGACTACTCTTACTACTCGAAGGTCCACAAATCTTATTCGAGGATAGACTACCTTTTTATAGGACACAAAGACTTGACTGATTAGGAAGACAGACATGGACTCCATCTCTTTCTCTGATCATGCCCTTTGTACACTGGAGATAGAGATGCCACAGGTCTCCCCAAGACAGTGGCATTGGAAATTTAATCCGACACTATTGGAAGACCCCACAACGGTCCAAGAGCTGACAAAGGTAATGACTGATTATTTTAAGGAGAATTGCTCTCCGGAGACCTCGCCCAGCTCAATATGGGAGGCACATAAATGTGTGATTAGAGGCATATTGGTAAAACATGGAACTAGATTAAAGAAGGAGAGGGACGCAGTACTGACCACACTCCTGGCAAGGTTGAAGTCACTCGAAACCGATCACAAGAGACGACTGGGGACTGACGTGACCCAAGAATTGTGTAAGGTCCGAGAAGAGCTGCGCGACCTATTTAACAAGAAAGCAAAATATTGGCTGGCAAAGTGCAGCGCCATTTTTACGAATTTGGGAATAGGACGAGCAGGTTACTAGCTGGGGCTTTGAGGCAGCAAAGGGCCAGGACATTTGTTTCGAATATTGGTGAGGCAGCAGCAAAAAAGGTCGCGCAGCCATCACATGAAATAACAGAGGCTTTCAGAAGCTATTATGCGAGACTGTATCATGTGGACTTGGAGAACTCCCTGACTAGCTCCCCGAGTTTTCTGCCAAAAATTAAGGACTATCTGAAATCAGCTGCTATTCCGAGGCTGAGGGAAGGTGACGTGCTGGCCTTGGAACAGCCCATATCCCCACAGGAAGTGGCAGAAGCCATTAAAACTTTAAAGGATGGTAAGGCGCCCGGCCCCGACGGGTTCTCATCCATTTATTACAAAAAACTGAAAGACATATTATCCTCACACCTTCTAAATTTTTTCAATGATCTGAAAAGTGGGCGACCTCCCCATAGTAACTCCCTCAGGGCACATATCGTGGTGATACCAAAAGAGGGAAAGGACCCAGCTCAATGTGCGAGTTACAGGCCCATTTCTCTTTTAAATGTGGACCTGAAACTATTCGCAAAGATATTAGCGATGAGACTGGCTCCCACTATGGTAGAAATTGTCCATCCGGATCAGACGGGATTCATGATGGGCAGGGAAGCACGGGACAATACGGTCAAAGCCATCGATCTGGTACATGGGGCGAGGAGCAGGGGAGTTCCCTCACTGCTCCTCTCAACGGAAGCCGAAAAAGCTTTCGATTGGGTTAATTGGATATTCTTGAGGGAGGCTCTCTTGTGCCTTGGTCTAGGTCCAAATATGATGAACTGGATTTTGGCATTGTATAATGGACCGACAGCGAGGGTTAGAGTAAATGGGTGCGTCTCGGATCACTTTGAGATACATAACGGTACACGTCAAGGGTGCCCGCTCTTGCCCTTGACTTTTGTCCTCACTATAGAGCCACTGCTTCGAAAGGTGGGAGCTAACCCAGATATAACCGGGATCAAACTGGGTGGGGTCTCACACAAGATCGCCGCATACGCGGATGACCTATTTTTTCTATCCAAGCCCATCACGCCCCTGCCTAACCTAATGACGGAAATTCATACCTTTGCACGTCTATCTAACTTTAAAATAAACTTTCAAGAATCAGAGGTACTAAAAGTGAACCTCCCGTCCCATGTTGCGGCCTCGTTACAGTCAGCTTTCAGCTTCAAGTAGAGCAGCCTATTCATTCAATACCTGGGGATTAAATTAACAGCAAACCCAGATCTGTTATTCAAGAATAATTTCCCGATATTGCTAACTACGCTAGGACGAGATTGTGAAAGATGGTCCAAAACCTCTTTTTCTTGGTTTGGACGCTGCCAAATACTTAAGATGAATGTCCTTCCCCAATTATTATGTCTATTGCAGGCAATCCCGGTAAAGATTCCTTCCTCCTTTTTCCGGGCTGTCTCCTCTCAACAGACAAATTGTGTGGGGTGGGAAGAGGGCTAGGATTAGCAGAGCTATTATGTCCTGTACAAAATCTGAGGGTGGTATTGCTCTCCCAAATTTCAAAATCTACCACTTGGCGGTACATTTTGCCAGGTTGGTCGATTGGAGCAGGAATGCGGGGGGGAAGGCATGGGTGGGGATAGAGCAAACTTTTTGTCCGGTTCCTCTCAATAGGCTCCCCTGGCTGCTTTCTGTGGTCCAGTCAGAGGTTCGCACACATCCAACGATGAGGCCGACAGTGAGTTACTGTGCTTCCTTATGGACCAGGTCTTTTATGATTCCCTCGTGCTCTAGGCTCACTCCTGTACTGAGCCACCCGAGCTTTGAGCCGGCATTACACGACGGGGTATTTAGACTGTGGATTGCAGCAGACAGAGACAGAGTGGAGTCTTTCGGGGTAGGTGGAGAATGGCCATCCCTGTCTCCTATACGGAGCCTGGAGACACCCACCCCTTTAGGATGGTGGAGATCTATGCAGATAAGCTCCTTCCTGCGCGCCTTAAACCCGCTACACTGTTATACAAACCCATTGACACAATTTGAGAGATTATGTAAGGGTGTGGGACCGGCGAGGCATGTCTTATCCCTGGTCTATGCGATGTTGAATAGTCTTCCGGATCAGTCTCCACCTTACTTTGTAACAAAATGGGGGTCGGAACTAGGCATAAAGTTTTCCGACACACAGATAACCAGAATCTGTAGCTTTGCACACAGTGCCTCCATAAGTTCGAAAAACAGCAGGAGGCAGCGTACAAAATCGTGTCCAGGCGGTACAGGGTGCCGGAGAGGCTGCACGCGATCTATCCTTCAGCTGACAAAACATGTTGGCGCTGTAAGAAGGCAGTGGGCTCTATGGTTCACGTTTTTTGGAGTTGCGAGGTGCTCGGACCATTCTGGGAGGGAGTTGGGGCTGTGGTAGCGCAGGTGACGGGTTACCAAGGCCCTCTGACCCCAGAAGCGACATTGTTACATTTGACAAATATCTCAACAAAGGCATATAAGACCTCACTAGTGAAATTCCTTATTATCGCGGCTAGGGCCTGCGTCCCGGTTCTCTGGGGTACGACTTCGCCCCCTCGCCTTTCCCACTGGGTCGGGAGGGTCAATGAATTAATGCTTATGGAAGAGTTGACTGCTTCAGTGAATGACTCCTATGAGAAATTCTGGGCCACCTGGTATCCCTGGATGAACTTCCAACAAACCCCTGATTACGAACAACTGTTGCTGGAACGAGCTACATTAATATGTTCTTGCTCCGCCCCTTCCCCCCCGCCTAGCCGCCCTACACCCTCCCCTTTTCCCCAATAATTTTCTCTCTTCACCCCTATTCTATCTCTCTCTCTAACTCTATCCCTGTTTATAAGATGTTAAAGTTTCTCCTTTATTCACTGTTAGTGGGTGGTTTGTTATTACTGTTTACCCACAGTTGATACTCTCGGAGAAAAGGTCACAATGTATTTCTCATTATGAAAACAGGATGTAGAATTGTTTGTATTTTCTATTTGATATGATATAAAAGATTAAAATAAAGAATTCTAAAAAAAAAAAAAAATTAAGGAATCACCCTGTAAATTTTCATTCCCAAAACTAACACCTGCATCAAATAAGATCTGCTCGTTAGTCTGCATCTAAAAAGGAGTGATCCCACCTTGGAGAGCTTTTACACCAAGTGGACTGGCATGAATCTTGGCTCCAACACGAGAGATGTCAATTAAAACAAAGGAGAGGATTATCAAATTCTTAAGAGGGTAAATCATCCCGTAATGTTGCAAAATATGTTGGTTGTTCACAGTCAGCTGTGTTTAAAATCTGGACCAAATACAAACAACATGGGAAGGTTGTTAAAGGCAAACATACTGGTAGACCAAGGAAGACATCAAAGTGTCAAGACCTGAAACTTAAAGCAATATGTCTCCAAAACAGGAAATGTACAACAAAACAAATGAGGAACGAATGGGAGGAAACTGGAGTCAATGTCTGTGACCGAACTGTATGAAACCGCCTAAAGGAAATGGGATTTGCATACAGAAAAACTAAACAAAATCCATCATTAACACCTAAGCAGAATAAAACAACGTTACAATGGGCTAAGGAAAAGCAATCGTGAATTGTGGATGACTGGATGAAAGTCATATTCAGTGATAAAAAGCGAATCTGCATTGGGCAAGGTGATGATGCTGGAACTTTTATTTGGTGTCGTTCCAATGAGATTTAAAAAGATGACTGCCTGAAGAGAACATGCAAATTTCCATAGTCATTGATGATATGGGGCTGCATGTGAGGTAAAGGCACTGGGGAGATGGCTGTCATTACATCTTCAATAAATGCCCAAGTTCACATCGATATTTTGGACATGTTTCTTATCCCATCAATTGAAAGGATGTTTGGGGATGATGAAATCATTTTTTCAAGATGATAATGCATCCTGCCATAGAGCAAAAACTATGAAAACATTCCTTGAAATAAGACACATAAGGTCAATGTCATGGCCTGCAAATAGTCCGGATCTCAATCCAATTGAAAAACTTTGGTGGAAGTTGACGAAAATGGTCCATGACAAGGCTCCAACCTGCAAAGCTGATTTGGCAACAGCAATCAGAGAAAGTTGAAGCCAGATTGATGAAGAGTACTGTTTGTCACTCATTAAGTCCACGCCTTAGAGATTGCAAGCTGTTATTAAAGCCAGAGGTGGTACAACAGAATACTAGTGATGTATTGTAGTGTTCTTTTGATTGTTTGTTTTTCATGATTCCATAATTTTTTCCTCAGAATTGAGTGATTCCATAATATTCCCCCCCAGCTTGGTCTAAAAAAGTAACTGTTACTGGCTAGCACCTTTTTTTTTTTTTTTTTTTTTTTTCGATGATTTCTTTTAGTGTTTCTTAAAGCCAGAAACTTGCCATATGAAATGACTTTAGTTTTGTGCCATGTCCGTGATCTGCTTTTTTTTCTACAAAATTAAACAACTGAATGAACATCCTCTGAGCCAGGTGATTGCATAATTTTTGCCAGGGGTTGTATTTGATTTATTTCTATTAATAATTAGTTTCACCCGAATTCTATTAATTAACAACTTGACTAATAGTATGCAATTTGCATAGATGAGGTTAAACTGTCACAATTTGGTAATATGCAGTTATGTATCAGTTGTCACGTTCCCCTTAACCTGTACTGGGTACATCCTGGGAACCCATCCCAACATTTGACGTCCCCCGTACGATCGCTGCCAGGTCTGCAGCTAATCTTACAGCTGAGACTCAGCACTTAATGCCAGAGAGCCGTGCTGCACCGCTTCGGGCAGTTTAACCCCCTAATTCTGCGGTCTATAGCAATTGCAGCATTTAGGAGGCAGGAGAGGTATTGCGCTCCTTTCTTGAGTGATCAGACCCCATAATGTAATCACGGGGACCTAATCGCTGCCATGGTAACCCGAGGTCATTGCCATGATGACCTCTGGATCACCTGACTAAAGCCTCGCGCACTGTGCTAGGCGCATGGTGAGCGAGGTAAAGTGTCAGAGCTGCAAGCAGCTCTGACACATAAAATCTTCTGCAGTGCTGTTGTATTTTAGTGGATTATATCAGTGATCAGGTCGCAGAGGATCGTGGAGGATTTGTGTCGGGATAATAAACATGGTAAAAGAGGGATGTATTTGTATTCTTTTTCCAAGTTGTTTTTCACTACTTAGAGGTTCATAATGGCCTGATTGAACATTAGCCCAACATTATGAACCTCTGGCTTTGTGCCAGCTAAGAATACATAGCTGCCATTAAACCTCATATTGCCCAATCTACAAACTCCACAGGTCAGCTGGAAGAGCACGGTACAACGCAGAAAATGGCGCTTCTATTAATGCGCCATTTTCTGGGGCAGCAGTGGGCAGCAATTGGCAGCGGGTTGATGGGGAGGCAGAATGCTTGAGTCTCCCCACACTAAGGATTCCAGAACCCAGCCACCTAGTCAGGGCCGAATCAATGATGAGGCAATGTGAGTGGCCTGATTCAGGCGGCGCCACCTGCTGGTGAAGGGGGTGCTCATGTTCTCCTGCACGGCGCGGGAAGAAGTGAGAGCCGACAAAGATCAGAGAGCAGCCTCCTGTGCTGAGATACCGATGATAAGAAGCTCCAGGTCACAAGGTGACAGATCTACTGCTGGCCAGGGAGTGAGGGGGCTGGGACCTGGGGGCTGGGGCCCAGGGGCTGTGAGCATGTGAAGCTGCACATGTACAAACAGCACAGAGGACTGTGTGAGGTATCTGTATAATCTGTGAGTGAGCTGTGTGTGAGATTTGTGTGAGCTGAGTGTGTGTGTTGTGTGAGCTGTGTGTGTGTTG
Organism: Allobates femoralis; assembly: GCA_033576535.1. Lineage (NCBI taxonomy): Eukaryota > Metazoa > Chordata > Amphibia > Anura > Aromobatidae > Allobates > Allobates femoralis. The sequence goes on along the minus strand of JARQOC010000005.1, from coordinate 349,038,249 downwards.
TGTGAGCTGTGTGTGTGTTGTGTGAGCTGTGTGTGTGTTGTGTGAGCTGTGTGTGTTGTGTGAGCTGTGTGTGTTGTGTGAGCTGTGTGTGTGTTGTGTGAGCTGTGTGTTGTGTGAGCTGTGTGTTGTGTGAGCTGTGTGTGTGTTGTGTGAGCTGTGTGTGTGTTGTGTGAGCTGTGTGTGTGTTGTGTGAGCTGTGTGTGTGTTGTGTGAGCTGTGTGTGTGTTGTGTGAGCTGTGTGTGTGTTGTGTGAGCTGTGTGTGTGTTGTGTGAGCTGTGTGTGTGTTGTGTGAGCTGTGTGTGAGCTGTGTGTTTTGTGAGCTGTGTGTGTGTTGTGTGAGCTGTGTGTGTTGTGTGAGCTGTGTGTGTTGTGTGAGCTTGTGTGTTGTGTGAGCTGTGTGTAGTGTGTGTGTTGTGTAGCTTGTGTGTGAGCTGTGTGTTTTGTGAGCTGTGTGTTGTGTGAGCTGTGTGTGAGCTGTGTGGTTGTGTGTAGCTGTGTGTGTTGTGTGAGCTGTGTGTGTTGTGTGAGCTGTGTGTGTTGTGTGAGCTGTGTGTGTGTGAGCTGTGTGTTTTGTGAGCTGTGTGTGTGTTGTGTGAGCTGTATGTGTTGTTGTGTGAGCTGTGTGTTGTGTGAGCTGTGTGTGTGTTGTGTAGCTGTGTGTGTTGTGTGAGCTGTGTGTGAGTTGTGTGTTGTGTGAGCTGTGTGTTTTGTGAGCTGTGTGTGTTGTGTGAGCTGAGTGTTGTGTGTTGTGTGAGCTGTGGTGTGTTGTGTGAGCTGTGTGTGTTGTGTGAGCTGTGTGTTGTTGTGTGAGCTGTGTGTGTGTTGTGTGATGTGTGTGGTGTTGTGGTGAGCTGTGTGTGTGTTGTGTGAGCTGTGTGTGTGTTGTGTGAGCTGTGTGTGTGTTGTGTGAGCTGGTGTGTGTGTGTGTGTGTGTGAGTGTGTGTGTGTGTGTTGAGCTGTGTGTCTGTGTTGTGTGAGCTGTGTGTGTTGTGTGTGAGCTGTGTGTGTTGTGTGAGCTGTGTGTGTGTTGTGTGAGCTGTGTGTGTGTTGTGTGCTGTGTGTGTGAGCTGTGTTGTGTGAGCTGTGTTGTGTGAGCTGTGTGTGTTGTGTGAGCTGTGTGTGTTGTGTGAGCTGTGTGTGTTGTGTGAGCTGTGTGTGTGTTGTGTGAGCTGTGTGTGTGTTGTGTGAGCTGTGTGTGTTGTGTGTGAGCTGTGTGTGTTGTGTGAGCTGTGTGTGTAGCTGTGTGTTGTGTGAGCTGTGTGTAGCTGTGTGTTGTGTGTGTGTGTGTGTAGCTGTGTGTTGTGTGAGCTGTGTGTGAGCTGTGTGTGTGTGTGAGCTGTGTGTGTGTGTTTGTGAGCTGTGTGTGTTTGTGTGAGCTGTGTGTAGCTTGTGTGTTGTGTGAGCTGGTTTGTGTGTTGTGTGAGCTGTGTGTGTTGTGTGAGCTGTTGTTGTTGTGAGCTGTGTGTTGTGTGAGCTGTGTGTTGTGTGAGCTGTGTGTTGTGTGAGCTGTGTGTTGTGTGAGCTGTGTGTTGTGTGAGCTGTGTGTGTTTGTGAAGCTGTGTGTTTGTGTGAGCTGTGTGTGTTGTGTGTGAGTTGTGTGTTGTGTGAGCTGTGTGTTTGTGTGAGCTGAGTTGTGTGTTTGTGAGCTGTGTGTGTTGTGTGAGTTTGGTTGTGTGTGTGTGAGTTGCGTGTGTGTGTTGTGAGTTGCGTGTGTGTGTGTGAGTTGCGTGTGTGTGTGAGTGTGAGCTGTGTTGAGTGTGAGCTGTGTTGAGTGTGAGCTGTGTCTGAGTGTGAGCTGTGTCTGAGTGTGAGCTGTGTCTTGAGTGTGAGCTGTGTCTGAGTGTGAGCTGTGTTGAGTGTGAGCTGTTGTTTGAGTGTGAGCTGTGTTTGAGTGTGAGTGTGTCTGAGTGTGAGCTGTGTCTGAGTGTGAGCTGTGTCTGAGTGTGAGCTGTGTCTGAGTGTGAGCTGTGTCTGAGTGTGAGCTGTGTCTGAGTGTGAGCTGTGTCTGAGTGTGAGCTGTGTCTGAGTGTGAGCTGTGTCTGAGTGTGAGCTGTGTCTGAGTGTGAGCTGTGTCTGAGTGTGAGCTGTGTCTGAGTGTGAGCTGTGTCTGAGTGTGAGCTGTGTCTGAGTGTGAGCTGTGTCTGAGTGTGAGCTGTGTCTGAGTGTGAGCTGTGTCTGAGTGTGAGCTGTGTCTGAGTGTGAGCTGTGTCTGAGTGTGAGCTGTGTGAGTTGCGTGTCTGTGTGAGTTGCGTGTCTGTGTGAGTTGCGTGTGTGAGCTGCGTGTGTGAGCTGTGTGGTGAGTTGCGTGTGTGAGCTGTGTGTGTGAGTTGCGTGTGTGAGCTGTGTGTGAGTTGCGTGTGTGAGCTGTGTGTGAGTTGCGTGTGTGAGCTGTGTGTGAGTTGTGTGTGTGAGCTGTGTGTGAGTTGCGTGTCTGTGTGTGGGAGTTGTGTGTGTGTGTGAGCTGTGTGTCTGTGTTTGAGCTGTGTGTGAGCTGTGTGTCTGTGTGTGAGCTGTGTGTGAGTTGTGTGTGTGAACTGTGTTGTGTCTGTGTGTGAGTTGCGTGTCTGTGTGTGGGAGTTTGTGTGTGTGGCTGTGTGTCTGTGTGGAGTTGTGTGTGAGCTGTGTCTGAGTTGCGTGTCTGTGTGTGAGCTGTGTCTGAGTTGTGTGGAGTTGCGTGTCTGTGTGTGGGAGTTGTGTGTGTGTAGCTGCGTGTCTGTGTGTGAGTTTTGTGTGAGAGCTGTGTATGAGTTGCTTTGTGTGTGTGTGTTTAGATATCTTTTGAGTGAAGTGTGTGTATATACACTTCTGCAGCATCCATATGCTGTGTATATGATGTGTACCTGCTGAGCATCTGTAAGGCTGCCTTCAGATTTGCAGATGCCTCCGCAGCGTTTTGCGGAGGCATCTGCATGCAGACGGCAGCCCCTATGTATATAATGGAGCGCACAGCGGTCTGCAGATGCTTGCAGACCGCCGTGCGCACCCATTCACTCCTATATGTGATCTGTGCGCAGGCGAATGCCTGCGTACAGATCACACACTCTCGACCGCACCAGGGACGCGACATGTTGCGTCCCTGGTGCGAGCGAGAGTGTGTGATTTGTACGCAGGCATCCGCCTGCGCACAGATTACATATAGGAGTAAATGGGTGCGCACGGCGGTCTGCAAGCATCTGCAGACCGCCGTGCGCTCCATTATAAACATAGGGGCTGCCGTCTGCATGCAGATGCTTCCGCAAAACGCTGCGGAGGCATCTGCAAATCTGAAGGCAGCCTTATATAACTTAGGGCCACGTCACACACACAGATATCTGTGCAGATATTGTTTGCATATCTCTGGTTGCAGTGAAATCATGGACAAATTGTTCTATTTGTACACGGCCACAAAATGGAGCAATGTGTCCATGATTTCACTGCAACCAGAGATCTGTGACCAATATCTGCACAGATATCTGTGTGTGTGACGTGGCCCTAAGACATGTATGATGTGTGTGTCTGTGTGAGTATATGATGTGTATGTAATGAGCATGTGTTGTCCAGTATATCTGTGCTGTATACATGTGTATATATAGTGTAATTTAACACCTTCACTACCTTTTGAAGTACATATATGTCAAAGCTTGTATTCTCACCTTTGATACCGGCTCACATGCTCAGCACGCTTCAGGTTGCAGGACTGTGTCTGCCTACAGGACCATCTCTCTGCCAGCCATTGTGTGTCTATATGGTTGAGCCAATCCTGCCATTACCATTAATGACCCTTGTTCTGGATTCGTCCGTGTGGTCCTTGTATGTGTGTGATGGCGCTGACATACATGTGTTTGAACAACTTTTTTTCTATTTCTCTAAATTAAAATATCCACTATTGTCCTCATTTCATTTTACAGGGTAGATATAAATCTGTGCAAACTAGATTTATTTCTACCAATTGAAAAAAGACTTTCTGGGGGGAGGGGGGGGCGCCATTTTGCAGTTCGCCTCAGGCAGCACAGAGGCTAGGTTCACCCCTGCACCTAGTTGTACCTGGCTGGCAGCCAAAAATACGCTGAAGCCCCGCGTAATTTAAAAAAAAATTATTTCAAGAAATAAGAATAGCGTTCCCCTGTATTTTTGATTACCAGCCAAGTAAAATTCAGACGCTGGGTGTTAGTGGCAGCCTGTACCAGCCTGCTGTACCTGGGCTGGTGATCAAAAATACAGTGGAGCCCCACGGCACATTATGACATCTTGAAACTTCACCCCTTTTTTTTCAGAATCCCCATGAAAAAACGCGGCAAAAGTGAATCTCTGAAACATGGTGCAGATTTTTTACATCAAAAATCGACAGCATACATTCTATGTGATCACATAGCCTGTAAGGAAGATGTCATATAAAGGCTATACGTAAAAAAGTGAAAAAAAATTAACAATAAATGTAAAAATATATAAAAATGAAAATATAATACTAATAAATATGGATATTTATGTACAAACATTAAACAAACAAAAAACTATATATATTTGATGTCACCACATCCGCAACCATGCACGCTATAAAACTTTCACACCAGTTAAGCCCTTCAGTGAAAACCTTAAATAAATTAAAAACAAAAAACCCTATGCTTTTTCATCACACTGCCAAAAAAAGTAGCATATGATACATTATGGTTGCATGTAATTAAATATGGCATCACTGGCATCATCTTGTCCCGCCAAAAAAAAAAAAAAAAAGTCGCCACTCATTTTCGTCAGCAAACAAATTAAAAGTTAGAGCTCTCAGGATAAAGAGATGCAAAAAATTTTTTTTTTATAAAATTGTTTTATTGGTGTAAGGCTCAGTTCACACAGTGCACATTTACTGCGTTTTCCTGTGTTTCCCTGCATTTATGCTGCGCTTTTTTACGTGCATGTAAATGCAGTGAAACGCAATTCTGGATACACTGTCCAGCAAAATCTGAGTTTTGCTGAAAGCCATTCACATGTTGCGCTATTGCGTGTTTTTTTACGCACACATGTTTACTGCAAAAGTGTGTGGGTAAAAAGAATAGGCATGTCCATTCTTTTGCACTTATTTCTGCTCTTATTTAAAATGGGCTTGGGGAGAGGTATGCAGGAAAAAAAGCGCACTGTGTGAATGTGAATGCAATTGCGCTTTTTTGCCTGTACACGCTTAAAAAAACGCAACGGCAAAAAGGCGCAAAAATATGCACAGTGTGAACGTAACCTAAAAGCCACAAAAAAAACCCACTATAAATGATTTATCGCTGTGTTTGTACTGACCCGGAGAATATACAGTCATGGCCAAAAGTTTTGAGAATGATACAAATATTAATTTTAACAAAGTCTACTGCTTCAGTTTTTCTAATGACAATTTGCATATACTCCAGAATGTCATAAAGAGTGATCAGCTTAACAGCAATTACTTGCTAAGTCAATATTTGCCTAGAAAATGAAGTTTAACCCCCAAAACACATTTCAACATCATTGCAGTCCTGCCTTAAAAGGAGCAGTTAACATCGTTTAAGTGATTGTTCCATTAACACAGGTGTGGGTGTTGATGAGGACAGGGCTGGCGATTAATCAGTCATGATTAAGTAAGAATGACACCACTGGACACTTGAAAAGGAGGCTGGTGCTTGGTATCATTGTTTCTCATCAGTTAACCATGGTTATCTCTAAAGAAACACGTGCAGCCATCATTGCACTGCACAAAAATGGCCTAACAGGGAAGAGTATCGCAGCTAGAAAGATTGCACCTCAGTCAACAATCTATCGCATCATCAAGAACTTCAAGGAGAGAGCTTCCATTGTTGTCAAAAAGGCTCCAGGGGGGGGCGTGTTCTGGCCATGGAGGGAGCAGCACACTAGAGCTTGAGCTCCGTCTCCCCGGCCACTTTAATGTGACAAAAGCGTCTCTTACCCCGGCTCTTCTGGCACCCCATGCCGGCGAAAAGGAGGAGCAGGCACCCGGCTACTACCCCGGACCCTCCGATCCCGAATCCGGGCTCCATAACCCGCTTTCTGCGGAGTTCTAACAAGCCCCCGGTCCCTGCAGCAGATCCCAAGATGGCGGCGCTTGCAGCTGCACAACCTAATGCTGCACACAGAGAAGATGGAGGACCGCAATCCGGCTTATCTTCACGGCCGCCCTCTGCCCCTGGCGCGCTGCCCAGTTCCCATATACAGAAGGACACAGGTGGCGAACTGTCCGGTGAGTCTCTGGAGCCCATGATTCAGGTGGGAGACGTGTTTCTGGAGATAACAGCGCGCTCCCCCATAGATAAATCAATGGCTGGTGCTGCGGCTGGAGAGGCCCTTATGAGAGATGATAGGAGCAGCAGCAGGGGCTTAGGGATCGAGGTCTCAGAAGGCTATGGAGGGAACTGCTCATCAGGACACTCACAGATGAAAGATCCAGGTGGGGCTTATGATCCTTCCATGAACTTTATTCAGGCAGCCAGCTACACAGATAGGGAAGTGCATTCCCCTATCCGACCACTACAAGAGGGGGCGCTACACCAAAGTCAAACACTTTTTTCTAATGCCTATTCTGTGATTCAAGGAACAGGATTTGAGTTTCCAACTCCCAAGTCTAACCTCTCTTTGACCAAAAGGGATGTCACACCCTCTAATATCTCAGAAACCCATACTGACCAGACAAAGGATGATGGAGATTATCCGACACCTGAGGGAGATATGTGGGAATCCTTTAAGGCACGAATAATGAACATTCCCACGAGGGAAGAATTGTCCGATTTTATCACTAAAGTGGAGTCCTCCCTTAAGTCTACGACAGCAACACTCCGAGGCGAGGTCCAGGTGATATCTGATAAGGTATCCCGGACTGATACCACTGTTGAGGACTTAACTAAACGACTCCAGGCCCTAGAGGAGGAGGTGTCGCTCCAGAGGTCCCATCAGGAAGCCTTCCTGGACTCTCTTGAGGACCTGGAAAATAGGGAGCGGAGGCAGAACATTCGGATTCGGGGCCTCCCGGAGTCGGTGACTCCATCTCAGTTATGGTCCACCTTAAGAGACTTATTTAATTCTATTCGAAGCACTCCAGCTGAAACTGTCATAGAGTTTGACAGAGCCCACCGATCCCTTGGCCCGGTCCCTCCGGAAGGAGCGCTGCCACGTGACGTCATTTGCAGGTTCCATAGATTCCAGGTCAAGGAGGAGGTCCTTGTCAAAGCAAGACAGTGTGAAGATATATCCTTTCTAGGAGCCCAGTTGCAACTTCTAGCCGACTTGTCCAGACGGACCCTTCAGAAAAGGCGTGCACTGAGACCTCTCTTGGATCTCCTGCGTCAAAACCAGTTGTTATACTCTTGGGGTTACCCGTTCCGCCTACAAGTTCGCCGTGGAAACCAGCTGTTCTCCCTTTCTCACCCACTGGAGGTGCGTGGTTTCCTCCAGGCCCTGGAAATATCTGACCCAGGCCTCCTATTCCCGGATTGGCCATCTTCTACATTTGACGGTATGCTCCAATCAAGATCTCGCCCGTCATGGAACAACCGTAGAAGAAGGAACGGGAGAGGCAGGAACCGTAGGCGCCGCAGACTCAGCGAGGAGAGCCGACTTGAAGATGGGTGACTTTTCAGTGGCCTTTAGGTCTCTGAGCGTTAACATATCCTTTTTTATTGTTGCCATAATAATAGGGACGGGATTTTCAATGTTCCGTCATATGATGCTGTGACGTTTCATAATGCTAAATATCTTTATATTTCAGGAATGTGTCTTACCCATCTCTTTATGTGCCTTTTATTTTCCTTTCCTTCCCTTTTTTCTCCCTTCTACACCCCTCCGCCCCCTTTTTTTTTTTTTTTTTTTTTTATTATGTAATCTTATGGCCGATGACTGCCTATATGCATATGTAGGGGACCACATAGCCATTTATTACATCCTTTCCCTTTCCTCTGTCCCTCCCCCTCTCGTTTTTCCTGTCCCCCCTACGCCTCCCACCTCAAATATAACTTTTCCACCCCCCCTACTTCCTTTCTCTATCCATGATCCCTAGTAATTTTACGAGTGGATAAATGACTTTTAATACTATTATAGAGCTTTGGTATATAATGTAGAGAGTATCCCGTATTACCGCATAGCGGGATGGGGACCCCTCTCCTTCCTTTTGATATATGCTACCTTTCTTAAAATGTTTATGTTGCCTTAGAGCCGGAATGTTGATGCTATATTAGAGTTATGATACTTTGCATTTTTATGCTTTCAGATGCAGGCCGGGGAGATGGTTATCCTCGGTCGCCTGTAGTTTTTGTATTTACTTATAGTTCTAACACACTTGCATTCCTTAGGTGTAATACCTGGAGTTTGCACTTGTTTAAGTCTCCTTTCCATTGGAAAGGCATCCTCCCACGGGGACGTCATACCTTTCTTAGAGTGTGACGCTGTTGTAAAGTACATTCCCCACGTGACGGTATCATCTATTTCTCGTCAGTCCAACAGGATCTTTTTCCCGCAAAACTCATTCTAATTTCTTCCCCCCCTTTTTTTTTTTTTTTTTTTTTTTTTTTTTTTCTCTCTCCCTTTCTCTTCTTCTCTTCTCAGGGTGTTATTTAGGCTAACTCCTTTAGGTCATTTAGTTATCACCGGGTGGGTTCGGTATGGCGGGCGGATCTCTGAAGATTGGGTCCTTAAATGTCAAGGGTTTTAATACCCCCCAAAAGAGAAGACACATTATATCAGACATGCAGAAAAATGGGGTACAGGTGATGTTCCTTCAAGAAACACACTTTAAAGAGGGCCATGTTCCATCCTTTGGAGGGGGACAGTTCTTTGAGTGGATACATTGCGTGAACCCCGAATCCAGAACCAAGGGTGTCTCCATAGCTCTTCATAAAAATCTGCCATACAATATTCTAGAGTCGGTGATTGACAAGGGAGGACGATACATCTTTCTCAAGTTGGTGGTTTCTGGAACCCCATTGACCTTAGTCAATTGGTACCTTCCTAACAGGGAGCAGACGAGGGTATGCAAAACCCTCCTGATGAAGTTGGCAGATTTTGCGGAGGGGCGGGTCATCATCGGGGGTGACTTCAACTTTACCCTAGACCCATCCATCGATACCACCTCTGGTAGGGGGGCAACTCCTCGTAGACGTGTAATGGCACTCCGGAGACTTCTATGTAGACTTCAGTTGGTGGATGTTTGGAGGATCCTTAACCCTGCTGTTAAGGATTATACTTTTTACTCAGGTGTACACGGCTCTTATAGTCGTATTGACCTGTTCCTGGTCAGTCATGAGATCCTTTCTTGGACACCCAAAGCCTCTATAGGCAATATTGTCCACTCGGACCATAGCCCCGTCTTCTTGTCTATTGAAGTTCCCGGCTGGCTAGGAAAGAGTGGTCATGGAGATTAAATAGCCACCTCCTATCCGATGCAGTCTGTCTGGAGGAATTAAAATCTGACATCAGGACATTTTCTCAGACACATGCATCAGACGCGTCCTCTCCAACCATTAAGTGGGAGGCCCTCAAATGCATACTCAGAGGTACGCTAATTAAACACGGGACAAGGATCAAGAAACAACGATCTGAACGGACGAGCGAATTGCTCTCCCAGATTAGCCGACTAGAGGTGACGCATAAGGCCTCTAGAAATCATGGGGTGTTGGTTGAACTAACATCTAAGAGATTGGAGCTAAAGAACCTTTTAGACGGAAAATATGACAGACACAAGGAGAAATCTAGGGCGTATTTCTATAAAAAAGCCAATAGTTGTGGACGACCCCTAGCTAGACTTTTACATCCTCGGGGCGGACCTGCGTATATCCCATCCATAAAGTCGCCAAATGGCAAGATGCTACATCGCACAGAGGACATAGCAGAAGTGTTCAAAAATTTTTATGCTGATCTATATGCCTTGAGGGGAAAATTTGCTGACATGCATCCCGATGACGTGCGAGCTAAAATTCAGGCATACATTTCTGAGGTGAATATCCCGTCTTTACCTGACGATGATATTATGTCTTTGGAAAGTGACATTACAGAAGAAGAAGTGGCAAACGTGGTCAAGTCATCCCCGACATCTAGGTGCTCTGGCCCGGACGGTTACACTCCCATCTTCTACAAAACCCTAATTGACGACTTGTTACCTCACATGCTCTCTGCGTTTAAAGCACTCATGGAAGGAGGCACCCTAACGCCGCAAGCATTAGAGGCACACATTTGTGTACTTCCCAAGCCAAACAAAGACCATTCTGAGGCGGCAAGTTATCGTCCAATATCTCTGCTGAACATTGATGTTAAGATGTTCGCCAAGGTACTGGCCGATAGATTGTCTTTGAGGCTCCCCTCGATTGTCCACCTTGATCAAGTGGGCTTTGTTAAAGGCCGAGAGGCGCGGGACAACATCATTAGATCTTTTCTCCTGATTGAGAAGGCTAAGATGTGGAAGTCCCCTCTATGTCTGCTATCTATAGATGCAGAAAAGGCCTTTGATAGGGTCCATTGGGGCTTTCTGTGGGAGGCATTGAAGCACATTGGCCTGGGTAGTAAGTTTATGAATGGAGTTTCCTCACTGTACTCTTGTCCATCCGCCAAGGTACGCATCAATGGTAGCCTATCGGGTTCCTTCCCCGTCAGGAATGGGACAAGACAAGGCTGCCCACTATCTCCCTTGCTTTATGTCATCGTCATGGAGCACTTGGCGAAAGCCGTCAGGGACAATAGAGGTATACACGGGATTTCAGTGGGGGACATCCATCATAAAACAGCTCTGTTTGCTGACGACGTCCTCTTGTACGTCACTCGACCTTCGGAGACCTTCCCCGCCTTGTTACATGAATTCAACAGGTTTGGAGATCTTAGCAATTTCAAGGTGAATTACTCCAAATCTGAGGCGTTGAACGTCTCTCTGTCTGCATCTGAAGTGGCCTCCCTTTCTAAGGGGTTCTCCTTTCGATGGAGACCGAGACACATATCATACCTAGGTATTAATTTACCTGCTGATGTGCGCGAGGCCTTTCACTTAAACCACAAGATTCTCTTGGACCGGGTGAGTGCCTTATTGGAATCTTACAGACCCTTGAAGATATCTTGGATGGGAAGAATCCATGTCATTACGATGGCACATTCTCCCAAGATTTTTATATGTCTTTCAGGCGGTGCCTGTTTGGCCTTGCGGGGCATACTTTCGCACCATTCGCAGATTAATCTCTAGATTTGTTTGGAACGGTATGAAACCGCGAGTGAGCTACAGGGTTTTGTCTTCCTTGAGGGAGTCTGGAGGTGTTGGACTGCCGGATCTGCGACGATATTGCTTGGCCGCCATTCTTGTGCGTTTGCTTGATTGGCGTTTTAACACAGACGTGAAGCAATGGATCCAGATTGAGCAGTCCGGAAGTTCTGTTCCTCTGGACCACTTACAGTGGATCCCGATGGAGGCTCTTGCTCCTTCTTGCCAACTAGCCTCCTTGACTGTTGAATTGCTGAGAGCATGGCGAGTGACATGGGGTGAATTGAATGGGAAGACACTGGTTAGCTCCCTGACCCCAATCTTCCACAATCCAGCTTTTCCCCCGGGCATGACCCATCAGGTTCTTCTCTTGTGGCGAGCGGAAGATGATACACGGGTGGGTCAGATTCTTTGTCGAGGTGAACTTCCTTCGTTTACCGAATTACAGGCGTCTTCCTCAGCCGTGAGATTGAAATGGTGGGAATACCTCCAACTTCGCTCCTTTGTGCGTTCTCTACACCTCCGAAGGGACTCAGATGTTACATTATCTTCCCTAGAGATGATATTTACCTCCAAGCAGGGACCTACTAGAGGTATATCGGTCTTATATTCCATCATATCTAAGGCAGCCGCGACAGGGGCCCATAGTTACCAGCGAGCATGGGAGGTTGACTTGGGAAGGACGATAGACGCTCAAGACTGGGAGAGGTGTTTTCTGATGTCCCGTAAAACCTCAGGATCTTGTGAGGCACTGGAAAAGTGTTACAAGATACGCCTTAGATGGTATCTTACCCCGGACAGGCTGCATCGGGTCTCCCCGAACAACTCCCCACTCTGTTGGAGATGTGGTCTTGAAGTTGGCACAATGATCCATGTGTGGTGGAGTTGCCCCCTTATCAGTGACTTTTGGAAGAAGGTATTTCGCAACTATAACCTGGTTACAGGCAGACATGTGGGAAGCACTCCCGAGGTGGCCCTACTCTCTATGCTCCCCGGCTCATGGAAAAAACAGAAGAAAGACATCCTTCGGTTCTGCCTTTGTGCAGCACGCAATGTGATCCCCCGACATTGGAGGGAGCAGTTACCTCCTACTATTTTTGAGTGGTTCACCGAGTTGGAATCCCTCAGACGTTTTGAGGAGATCTCTGCCGATTTCTCTCAAACTCAAGCAGAATATGTAAACACCTGGTCAGAATGGATCCTTTTTAAGGATGCATCTAATTTTGGTGACCTCTTTACCTGAGTGGGGGAACATCTATACCGTCCCTGTTCTTATACCACCCTCTATTTTACATGTAATACCACCTCTGACAGTCTGGTCTTTTTCTCATACACCTTCCCCACCCCTTGAACTCTTATTACATTCCCTCCTTCCCCCCTAAAACACTACATTTTTTTTTTTTTTTTTTTTTTTTTTGTTGTTTCCTTTCCCAGGCTCCCTATAATTTCACCCTGATACTTACCCTTTCTCCCCCCTGTTGGACTGAAATTAGATATACGCCAGTTGTATATGATCCAATATATACGTTCTCTTTATTCTATACTTCTTATGTTGTTTTATTTTGCAGAGAGATGGAATTTAACCTTTTATTTTTTTGAACACTAAAAAGGGGATTTCCCCTTTATACATATTCGGAGAGACTTTTTGAGACCACAACTGTTTGGACTTATACTATATGGTTTCTGGTTCATTAACTCTATTCATTCCACTCTCTACTGGAATTACACAGTTGTATATGCTTTACTGTACTGTTTTGTACTTTTTCTAAACGAAAAATTTCTTAATAAAAATATATTTACAAAAAAAAAAAAAGGCTCCAGGGTGCCCAAGAAAGACCAGCAAGCGCCAGGACCATATCTTAAAACTGTTTCAGCTGCGGGATCGGACTACCAGCAGTGCCGAGCTTGCTCAGGAATGGCAGCAGGCTGGTGTGAGTGCTTCTGCACGCACTGTGAGGCGGAGACTCTTTGAGCAAGGCCTGGTTTCAAGGAGGGCAGCAAGAAGCCACTTCTCTCCAGAAAAAACATCAGGGACCGACTGATATTCTGCAAAAGGTACAGGGAGTGGACTGCTGAGGACTGGGGTAAAGTCATTTTCTCTGATGAATCCCCTTTTCGATTGTTTGGGACATCTGGAAAACAGCTTATTCGGAGAAGAAGAGGTGAGCGCTACCGCCAGTCTTGTCTCATGCCAACTGTAAAGCATCCTGAAACCATTCATGTGTGGGGTTGCTTCTCAGCCAAGGGAATCGGCTCACTCACAGTCTTGCCTAAAAACACAGCCATGAATAAAGAATGGTACCAGAATGTCCTCCAAGAGCAACTTCTCCCAACCGTCCAAGAGCTGTTTGGTACCCAACAATGCCTTTTCCAGCATAATGGAGCACCTTGCCATAAAGCAAAGGTGATAACTAAATGGCTCAGGGAACAAAACATAGAGAGTTTGGGTCCATGGCCTGAAAACTCCCCAGATCTTAATCCCATTGAGAACTTGTGGTCAATCATCAAAAGACGGGTGGACAAACAAAAAACAACAAATTCTGGCAAAATGCAAGCATTTATTATGCAAGAATGGACTATCAGTCTGGATTTGGTCCAGAAGTTGATTGAGAGCATGCCAGGGAGAATTGCATTCTAACTGAACTGTCAATATAACATTTTGGTACTCATAATATGGTTGCAATTATATTTCTTCATGTGATGTAAAAATCAGACAAACACAAATAATAACCAGAGGGCAGCAGATCATGTGAAAATATAATTTTGATGTCATTCTCAAAACTTTTGGCCATGACTGTAGTTATCTTATCACTTTTACGTTACGGTGAATGGTGTAAACTAGAAAAGACAAACACTTCCTTACTTAATATTTCTCCTTGATTCTTCCTCACAAAAAGCAGACTAGAAAGCGATCAAGAAACATTGTGGCCCGGAATGGTACAATAAAAACTCCAACTCATCCCGCAAAACACAAGCCCTCACATGACTGTCAGTAGAAAAATAAAAAAGAGGGCAATCAAAATTTAGTGAAGCAAATAAACATTTTGTAAAAAAGTGTTTTTAGCTTGATAGTAGGCAAAAAAAAAATGCTATTTAAATCTGATATCGCTGTGATCATATTGGCCTGTAGAATAAAGCCGCCTAATCACTTATACCTCAAGGTGAACGAAATATAATAGATGTTGATTTGTATATTCAGCCTCCTAAAGATCGCAGTACGACTCAGCTCATGTTTATACTGCACTCTAGCCTTAGTGCTTATTCCAGTGATAACTGGGAATTTTGTGTGTAACACATTTCAAAGGAGAGTTCACATGACATGTAGAACGCCAATTACCGGTTACAGGTGTAGCACTAAGTCACTTGCTTGACTTGATTTCACTGTGATGGACATCTTTCTCCAGTTGGACCAGGCATGGATTGGATTTATAAAGCCAAATATGGCTGGGTTTTGGATGTTTGAACTGGTTTGTGATGCACTGATTTAATCGACACATTTGTGCCTATTGGATTGTTATTGACATTATTGTTCTATATTTGTGCTGTTTAATACTGTTCCATTTCCTGTGCTCCACCGAATTCTGATTTTCACTGTCCCTAATTGGTTAAATCCATCATTATTGTATTTTCTCTATGTTGTTGCTGTCACTTGGGCTGCTTTGCTTCCGCCCGCCCTCCTCCTATCTTCTAATCGCGGGTTCGCATGCCTGGTAGCCATAGTGACGCGTCCTCGCTCCAGGCATGCGTGCTACCAATGCCACGGTGACGTCACAGCACTTCCAGTACGGATGGGGGGACTGGAAGTGATGTCGTGCTACACCTGTGATCGTTAATTGGTGTTATACATGCCATTTCACAACATATAAAGGCTGAGTGAAGGGGCTTTTGACACACAACCCCCCCCCTCTGATGAAGCTTTTACTGCAGTAAGAAGAAATGTATGTTGGGGCTGTAAGCGGGGGATTTCCACTGAGTGGGTCCGTGCTTCTTTCTGCACAATGATTTAATAAGGACAGGATTTTTAAGAAATAAAAAAGCCAATAAACCAGCGCTGCCTGTAGTTAGCACGCAATACAAAAAGTGCATATGCACATATTAATTTCAAACAATTGATCAATTCTTTGAGCTACCCTGTCACATCACTGCATTCTGAAATGGGGCAGTTCTATTCTACATTTTTTATATACACTGTGCCATTACGGCCTCCTGAATGCATTAAAAGCAGAACCATATTAAATGCACAAGTACCTGAAGCATTTCTGAACTACGTCCACGGCGCCAGAAGGGCAAGGGCAGATAAAGGCAGAGCAGGTCTGGACATGACATTCGGACATTATCAGATCTTACCCCCACACTGCCAGACCAGCAACCATGGATGAGGGTAGAACAGGCCCCAACACATGTGCAACAATCAAGGAGAGCCTATGGGCAAGGTGTGGCCGCTGTATGTGTGTACAGCGGCCTAGATCAATCACAATAAAGACGGATAGAATGGCATGCATAACCACGAGCGCACGGCAAAAAGTGGTGGTCCACCACAAACCAATAACAGATAAAAAAGCCAAGAAGCTGTCTTTATTGTGATTGACCTAGGCCGCAGTACACACATACAGCGGCCACACCCTGCCCATAGGCCCTGCTTAATTGTTGCACATGTGTTTGGGCCTGTTATATCCTCATCCATGGTTGCTGGTCTGGCAGTGTGGGGGTAAGTATTTAATCAAAAATCCATAGGTGTCAAACACCCTCCATTCACTATACAACCATCAAAAAACAACGAGGGTGGTTTTAAGAATCCAATTTTACTATATTATTCAATAGTCTTAAAAAAATTAAGCTTAATAGCTTTGTTTAATCAAAAAGTAACAAAACAGAGACAAACAGAAAAATGGTATGAATATGAAGAATTATTACAGATTTTTTCACTCAATCAAGAGAACAGTGTCTCAACAGCATACTACGGGAGCTGGGAAGCGATACTCTGTGGTTTTACAGTAGGTGCACAGCAACACTAATTAAATTATTGCGAGATATGAAGAAGGTGAGAGGGATACAGGGACTAACCAAGTATACGCCCATATGGAATAACAATGGTCTCCCTGAGTTACAAAAAATTGGGACTATAAGAGAATGGGATGCCAAAGGAATAACTCGGATGGATCAAATTTTGGAAAATGGGACTATGAAGCCATTTCAACAGTTGCAGGGAGAATTTTTACAATCGGGCATGGAGTGGTATTATTATGAACAAGTTAAACATGCCATTAAATCCCAGAGGAATACACAAAATATGAAGGTGGAAGTGGACCTGGTACTTGATTATGTCTGCCAGGAGGGGATTACCAGGGGGGTTATCTCGAGCACATACAGGGATCTTATGCACACATTTTTGCTTCGGTTCCACTGAAGGCAAGGGATAAATGGGAGGCAGAGCTTGGGCATATTGAGAACGATGTATGGGAGACCATCTTGGAATATATTCCAAAGCTCTCTTTAAGTGAACCTGCAAGATTGTCACATATCTATGTAGTCCACAGGGTTTATAGATCACCACTACGACTGTATAAAATGGGGCTGAGGGAAACCTCTGCATGTCCTAGGTGTGGGGGTAAACTCCACATGATGTGGGAATGCCCCAGGTTGGCCACATTCTGGTCTGGAGTATTGGATATGATTGGAGGGGCGTACGGATGTGTGGTTTCTGGAGATCCTGTTACATGCTTGTTGGGATATGTGGAGGAGATTCCAGTTGTGTCTAATATGAAAATAGCCATTGCAAGGTTATTCTACTGTGCTAGGAAATTAATTGCGCAACATTGGACTGGGAATGACCCTCCTACTAACGAGGAGTTTTCCAAAAGAGTGGAGTATATCATACAACTAGAAAGGGGCATCTATGAAAAGAGAGGGAAGCATTCCGTGCATGACATCATATGGGGACCATGGATTCAGTTTAAAGGATTGTGAGATCTGCTGTACGTTCTGAGGTGTGTGGGAGGGAGGATGAGCTGCTGACGTGGGAGGAAGCCAGATTATGGGAAAACAACATATAGTTCCTTGCTGCATTGTTTGTGAAGGGTATGGAGGGAGGTACTGCTGCCGAGGGATGGTGAGGGTGGGGGTGGGGTTCATATTAAAATGATTGTATTTATGCCATGCTGAATTGAAATTACTGACGTGTTTACCAAAAGTTCAATAAAAAAGTATTGGATTTAAAAAAAAAAAATTATTGCGAGATATCCATAAATATCATCCAATGAAATGAAGCTATAAACATAATCCAATAAACATATACAGGACGTAAGGTATTACCAGTGCATAATGACAGACTTACAAATATTTCAATTTTACCATATGCACAGATGGATTCAAAGTCTATAATCTGTCACCCACTCATTATGCCCTCTGCTCCTCAAGGATTATCTGCCTCAAGTGTAATAGAGGTATAGGATATCCCACATATCCAGAATTTTTGAAGCACAGTATTCCAACACAATGAATGTGCTACAAGTATAACGACTATAGATATATATATCTAAAAAAACAACCACTAAATCTAGTCACATCTAAAGGAGCGCAGAAATCAACTCTGGGTCCTATAACTAGACCCTTTGTTGCCTTACCCTGCAGCACCAAATGTTTCTTAATAGGGGTGGGAAGATGTCAATAGTCTAAATCATAGCACATAAATTTTCAATGTGCAAGCTGTGCTCATATATTCCAGACCATTAAAGAGCAAAGCATATTAAAACATATACCTACATTGATCTAGCCACTGAGTCTGCCCCTCCGTTGCGCCCGTGGCCTCTACGCGTTACGGTCCAAAGAACTTCCTCAGGGGGATTGTGATCCATCAGCTGTCAGCAGAGAGCTGTAACAGCGGTCTTTTTATACTGGTGGCTATGAGTGAAGTGCAGGTGTGCTCTAAGCGTCGCGTTCCTCAAGCTCCTCCTCATTTCCGACGCTGCTAGTCATGTGACCGCTCTCCGTCACCTGACCACGCGCACTTCTGGTCTTTGACACGCAAGCGTCAGTGGCGTCACTATGACGACGCTGACATCAGGGGGCAGGCGCCAGGAAGCGAGCGGGTCTGGAGAACTCACAACACCACAGCGCACAAGAGGGGGAGTAAGAGGAGCTGCAACAGCTCCATGTACAAAGGGAATATACTTTGCTAAGCTTCAGTAAATTGGCAGTAAGTGAATGAATATGATATAAACATTCAGTGAACTCTATTCTATATATTCAATTTCTTGAACGATATCGTTAAGCGATCTGCTTTTTGACCGCTTAAGCGATATCGTTTGTGCATCGCTACGTGCGATCAAGTGATTTTACAATGTAAAATCGCTTGATCGTGACATTGCAGATATGAGAGCCGGAGCTCATATCAAGCGATCATCGCTTGTTCAATCTGATTCATCGTGGTGTATGACACCACGAGGAACGATCTCCCAGCGGCAGAGCCTATGCTGGGAGATGGTATCTATGGTAAACGTCGGGTTACTAAGCGCCGAGCGGCGCCTAGTAACCCGATGTGTACCATAGTTACCAGCGATCTCGCTGGCCCACATCGCTGGTGAGTCTGTGTGACATCTCACCAGCGATGTGAATGATATTGTTAGCGATCGCGCGTGCACGTGATCGCTTACAACAGGGGTCCCCAACCGCCGGTCCGCGGAACGGGACCGGGCCGTGGGGGTCTTTGTGCCGGTCCGCTGCTAGCTGCCGGCTTCCCCGCCCCCCTAAGAAGTCTCCGCCCCCCTTGGAACTCTGCGCCCCTCACCTCCTGCACTATGCCGCTCTGCTCTAAGCCCCTGCCTCAGCTGCGTGCGTAGAAGGTGAGCTGTCGGCCAATCAGTGCAGCAGCCATGCCCTGATTGGCCCGCTACTGCTGCGCTGTTATTGGCCGACAGCTTCCCTCGTACAGCTAAGCAGCTGAGGAAGAGATGTGGCCGGAGTTTCATATCTCGCACTATTTCCAAGCGCAGCAGTGACGTGAGCTTCCACGTCACGTGATGCGCTGGAAATAGCGCGAGATATAAAACTCCGGCCACATCTCTTCCCAGCTGCTTAGCTGTGCTGCCGGCAGGAGCGGTGAGCATCAGCTGGCAAGTGTGAGGCGTGGCATTCTGGGGCAATGTGTGTGCGATGGGGGGGACATTCTGGGGCAATGTGTGTGAGGGGGGCAAACAGGGGCAATGTGTGTGAGGGGGGGCATTCAGGGGCAATGTGTGTGCGATGGGGCGGGCATTCAGGGGCAATGTGTGTGAGGGGGGCAAACAGGGGCAATGTGTGTGAGGGGGGTGTTCAGGGGCAATGTGTGTGCGATGGGGGGCATTCAGGGGCAATGTGTGTGCGATGGGGGCATTCAAGGACAATGTGTGTGAGGGGGGCATTCAAGGGCAATGTGTGTGAGGGGGCATTCAGGGGCAATGTCTGTGCGAGGGGGGCATTCAGGGGCAATGTGTGTGAGGGGGCATTCTGGAGCAATGTCTGTTCGAGAGGGGGGCATTCTGGAGCAATGTCTGTGTGGGAGGGGCATTCAGGGGTCATTATGTCTGTGTGTGTGTGTAGGGTATTCAGGGATCAGTGTGTGTGAGGGATTATACAAGGGGTAATGTCTGTGTGTGTGGGGTTATTCAGATGGCAGTGTGTCTGTGTGTGGGGGATTGTACAGGGGGCAATGTGTGTGTGCGCGCGGGTTATACAGGAGGCAGTGTGTGTGTGTGTGTGGGGGAACTTGCTATATGGAAGGATGCGATGCTGCATTAAACTATGAAGAGCTGTGACACTACATTATATTATATGGAGGGATATGAGGCTGCATTATATTATATGGAGGGATATGAGGCTGCATTTTATTATATGGATGGATATGAGGTTGCATTATACTTTATGGAGGGCTGTGACGCTGCATAGTACTATATGGAGGGCTGTGAGGCTGCATTATACAATGTGGAGGGCTGTGACGCTGCACTATACTATATGAAAATAAGACGTAGCGCATCTTTTGAGGAAACTCCACCCCTTCTCCATAGCCCCGCCCCATGAGGTAAAAGCCCCGCCCCACCGGGCCCCGGAAAAACGATCTTCCATGAAGCCGGTCCCCGATGCAAAAAAGGTTGGGGACCCCTGGCTTACAATATCGCTCACGATATTGTAGCGTGTGACGGCCGCCTTAAAGTGACAGTGTGCAGAATAAAAGTGCAAAGTGCATAACATCAATAAATTAAGGAATTAATAAATGATACATTAAAGAATCATATAACAATAACTACATAAGTTACTAACAGTAGTGCAAATGATTACATATGAATAAATTGCTGCCAAAAAGATTTCTTTTTTACTTCTTATATCCCACTTTGTTCATCTTCAAAAACTTCTAGACATCCAGATAAATATGATCCAAAATTTTGAAAGTTAATGACATAAATCTATAAAAACGGAACCAAAACATATGTTAAACATCAGTTTAAATCCTTTAAAATCAAAAGCACGGATCATACCGCAGTCAGTCCTAAATATGCAACATGTGAAACAATATGAAGCTTAAAAAATGTATACAAGAATGCGCTAAAACCAAAATTCTCGTTCAGGCCAAAAGGGACTATACTGTTGAGTCTGTAAATCAATTTACGGTATTCTCCACGGATCTTACTTAAATTGCCGCCCCACAGGCCCAGGAGTGCTTTATCGATTCTTACCACTTTGAGAAGACTCAAATTACTATTATGCATTTGATAGAAGTGCCTAGGAATTGTTTTTAGGGTAGCTGGATTCTCAGCAGATGCCTCTTTTTCAATATCCAGAATGTGTTCCCGCGTTCTCACTCGGAGCTCTCTGGTAGTCATCCCAACATAGATTTTTTTTACATGGACATTGTGCCATGTATATGACACCAACTGAGGAACAGGTGATGTGATGCTGTATATCATATTTCCGGGTATTGTCCCAATTGTGAAATATTTTACTCTTCACAATATTTGAACATGTCTTGCAACCAAAGCATGGAAAGCAACCTCTCACATCTAGCCAATGCTATTTCTGACTTTTGTTGCGCACAAAGTGGCTTTTAACCAATGTATCTCTAAGGTTTTTAGAGCGTCTAGTGGTTATTAGAGGTTTTGGAGAGATACACTTCTCCAAAACAGGATCACTCAATAGAACATTCCAATGTTTCTCAAATACTACTCTAAGATCTTTCCACTGTTTATTATAGGTAGTAATCAAACGTGGGAACTGCTCCTGTGGTTTCTCCTTTCTCTGTGTACCTCTCAACAAATCTTCTCTACAATAACTCTTAGCCTTGGCATAGCCCTTTTTGATCACTTTGCGACTATACCCCCTCTCCTCAAACCTTTGTTTCAGGTCCATTACTTGTAATTCAAAAGTGCACTCCTGAGAACAAATTCTCCTAGCTCTAACATATTGACCCACTGGAATTCCTCTAATTGTTGATGGAAGATGTGACGAGTCTGCTCTTAAAATTAAATTTGTTGCCTTTTCTTTACGAAAAATATCTGTCGTCAGTCTGCCATCATCTGTGGTTCCAATGGCAATATCCAGAAAGTCCACCTTTTTGCCACACTTGTATGTCAAGTTTATGTTTTTGTTGTTAGCATTGAGTCTAGTCATGAGATTACCAAGTTCCCCCTGAGAGCCCTCCCACACAAAAAGAACATCATCGATATATCTCATCCATCTTTGAATTTTCTCAATGTCCGCGATGGGATCACTGATGAAGATCTTTCTTTCCCATGCCCCCAAAAATAAATTTGCGTAAGAGGGGACACAGGCAGCCTCCATCACGGTATCCTGTAATTGAAGGTGGACTTGACCATGAAACGTCAAACAATTATGAGTGAGGATAAACTCTAAGAGGGTTATCAGTAACTCTGACATTTCCGGACCAACATCACTAGACCTCAGAAACCACCGAGTCTGATTGAGGTGTACAGCGACTCAACGTCCACTGTCACCAACATTGAATTCTCCATCATCTGAATACCATCTAGTCTCTGCAGGGCCTCATTAGTATCCTTGATGTAGGAGGGCAGAGACATGGCTAAAGGTTTTAAATATACATCAAGCATCTTACAAATGGGTTCACATAACCCTTTGTTGCCAGAAACAATAAGCCTACCAGGAGGGTCCACAAGATTTTTTTTGTGGACCTTTGACAGGATGTATAGAGTGGCTAGTCTGGGATCCATCTTTTCCATACTTTTTAAAATCCCTTTAGAAAGAATTCCTTTTTCACATGCTTCATAGAGAATATCAACCAAATCCTTTTTATACTGCAATAGGTTTTTTTTTGTCAATTTTTTGTAGCAATCTGAGTTGTTCAACAACTTTCGTACCTGTCTCGCATACTTTTCTTTTGGCCAGATAAGTACATTTCCCCCTTTGTCGGCAGGCTTGAATACAACATCATCCAACTGTTGAAGTTGATCCAAAGCCAACCTTTCCTCCCTGTTCAGATTATGGCGCTAGTTAGGTTTTTTGGCAAGCTCCTCTATATCTCTAGTGACCATCCTAGTAAAAATATCCACACTTGGACAGGTGCTAAGTGCAGGAAAACTTTTAGATCTTCCAAATATGCCACTAGGAAACTTACCAATTTTAACATGCGCATCACTTTCATTTTGCAGGGATTCCAAGGTCTGTAAAGTTCTTCTCTCTTCTTCGGTGTCCATATTGTTGTCTGCCTTATAGTCGAGTTTCTTAAGGATTACCTTCCTAGCAAAGAGGTGAACATCTTTAATAGTCAAAAACGGATCCATAGAAGTAGAAGGGGAAAAGGTTAAACCTTTTTGCAAAACTGCAAGTTGTACATCAGATAAAGTATGATGTGAAAGGTTAATTAACTGATTTTTCTCCTTGTGTGTTTTCTTTTTCCCACTCCCTTTTTCAGGTGAAGGAAGATTTTTAGATTTTCCTGATGTCCTATCTTGTTGGCCATTATCTTGATCCTCCTGTGTTGTTACACTCTCCGCTTCAAAGATAATGAAGATAGAGTCCCTGAGTGGTTCTTTAGGAGGATTCGAAGGGTTAGTTGGATTTGGTGGATTTTTTTGAGTCTTTTTGAATTGCCATCGAAAAATCTTATTGTTCTCGTAGTTGCCTACATCACGTTTAAACTTCTTCATTTTATTACTGCTGATGTCATGTTTCCATTTCTCCATCTCTTTGTCCATTTCCTTTTTATACACATCCAGTGACTTCTTGGACAAACCCTCCTGCAAAATCCTAGACATAGCTTCACTTTCAACGTCTATACTTGGTAAATTCGTAGTATTGTGTTCATTAATAATAAGGATGAAAATAAAGGAGCACGTTGAAGCTGCCTCCATCCATTTTTTTTGTTAACTTTTCATTGTCAAGATTGACAGTAGGGTACAGCTGTACACGCAAACCCCTTGTGAACATATTCAAGAGAGGTGCTTCCGGCAACCTGCCAGATGTGTCAACTGTGAACAAGGAGCTTATGTATAAATATAAGAATGCGCTATATAGAAAAGCAAAGCTATGGTGGACAAAAACTTCCCTTGACAATTACTTGTCCAATCGGATCGTACCAAGGGGTTTGCGTGTACAGCTGTACCCTACTTTCAATCTTGACAATGAGGAGTTACAAAAAAAATGGATGGAGGCAATGTGCTCCTTCTGTATTATTAATGAACACAATAATTCGAATTTACTAAGTATAGGCGCTGAAATTGAAGCTATGTTTAGGATTTTGCAGGAGGGTTTGTCCAAGGAGTCA
Source organism: Allobates femoralis (assembly GCA_033576535.1). NCBI lineage: Eukaryota > Metazoa > Chordata > Amphibia > Anura > Aromobatidae > Allobates > Allobates femoralis. Next base: position 349,014,303 of record JARQOC010000005.1, on the reverse strand, counting down.
CTGGATGTGTAGAAAAAGGAAATGGACAAAGAGATGGAGAAATGGGAACATGACATCAGCAGAAATAAAATGAAGAAGTTTAAACGTGATGTAGGCGACTACGAGAACAATAGGATTTTTCGGTGGCAATTCAAAAAGACTCCAAAAAATCCACCAAATCCAACGAATCCATCTAACCCTTCGAATCCCCTAAAGAACCACGCAGGGACTATCTTCGAATGCGGAGAGTGTAACAACACAGGAGGATCAAGATAATGGCCAACCATGGTCACTAGAGATATAGAGGAGCTTGCCAAAAAACCTAACTGGTGCCATAATCTGAACAGGGAGGAAAGGTTGGCTTTGGACTCTCAGGGGGAACTTAGTAATCTCATGACTAGACTCAATGCTAACAACAAAAACATAAAATTGCATACAAGTGTGGCAAAAAGGTGGACTTTATGGATTTTGCCATTGGAACCACAGATGATGGCAGATGGACGACAGATATTTTTCGTAAAGAAACGGCAACAAATTTAATTTTAAGAGCAGACTCGTCACATCTTCCATCAACAATTAGAGGAATTCCAGTGGGTCAATATGTTAGAGCTAGGAGAATTTGTTCTCAGGAGTACACTTTTGAATTGCAAGCAATGGACCTGAAACAACGGTTTGAGGAGAGGGGTATAGTCGCAAAGTGATCAAAACGGGCTATGCCAAGGCTAAGAGTTATTGTAGAGAATATTTGTTGAGAGGTACACAGAGAAAGGAGAAACAACAGAATCAGTTCCCACGTTTGATTACTACCTACAGTGTTGGCCAAAAGTATTGACACCCCTACAATTCTGTCAGATAATACTCAGTTTCTTCCTGAAAATGATTGCAATCACAAATTCTTTGGTATTATTATCTTCATTTAATTTGTCTTCAATGAAAAAACACAAAAGAGAATGAAGCAAAAAGCAAAACATTGATCATTTCACACAAAACTCCAAAAATGGGCCGGACAAAAGTATTGGCACCCTAAGCCTAATACTTGGTTGCACAACCTTTTGCCAAAATAACTACGTTCAACCGCTTCCGGTAACCATCAATGAGTTTCTTACAATGCTCTGCTGGAATTTTAGACCATTCTTCTTTGGCAAACTGCTCCAGGTCCCTGATATTTGAAGGGTGCCTTCTCCAAACTGCCATTTTTAGATCTCTCCACAGGTGTTCTATGGGATTCAGGTCTGGACTCATTGCTGGCCACCTTAAAAGTCTCCAGTGCTTTCTCACAAACCATTTTCTAGTGGTTTTTGAAGTGTGTTTTGGGTCCTTGTCCTGCTGGAAGATCCATGACCTCTGAGCGAGACCCAGCTTTCTCACACTGGGCCCTACATTATGCTGCAAAATATGTTGGTAGTCTTCAGACTTCATAATGCCATGCACACGGTCATCACAAAGCATTCACTGACCTCAGGGAGACCAGTCCAAGAAAACACTGCTGGCAGCTGGCTAAAGCGCACAACACAGTGAATTCCTAGGTGCATTGCCCCCTGGGAATTATGAATATGCAAATAGAGTCTGTGGAGCCTCGGTTAGGAGTCTCAAACACAGGACTAGCCAGTTATTCCTCCAGGGAAGGACCCAGCCAAGGGGTGGCTCCTTGCGGAGAACACCATAACCACCATATTAACCATATCCTTGGCTGGGTCCTTCCCTGGAGGGATAACTGGCTAGTCCTGTGTTTGAGACTCCTAACCGAGGCTCCACAGACTCTATTTGCATATTCATAATTCCCAGGGGGCAATGGACCTAGGAATTCACTGTGCTGTGCGCTTTAGCCAGCTGCCCGCAGTGTTTTCTTGGACTGATCTCCCTGAGGTCAGTGAATGCTTTGTGATGTTGGTCTACTAGGCATTGCTCCCACCTAGCCAGAATCTTACTCCACACTGATGAGGGGCAACACCCCGAAACAGCTGTCTGTGGATGGATACCTGGCCTTGGTATTCCCTTGTCATATCTCTAATCTTGCAAAAGAGCTGGATATTGACTGAAAGGGCCACTTAATATGGTGGTTATGGTGTACTCCCCAAGGAGCCACCCCTTTGCTGGGTCCTTCCCTGGAAGGAAAACTGGCTAGTCCTGTGTTTGAGACTCCTAACCGAGGCTCCACAGACTCTATTTGCATATGCACACAGTCAAGCAGTCCAGTGCCAGAGGCAGCAAAGCAACCCTAAAACATCAGGGAACCTCCGCCATGTTTGACTTTAGGGACTGTGCTCTTTTCTTTGAATGCCTCTTTTTTTTCTCCTGTAAACTCTATGTTCATGCCATTGCCCAAAAAGAGAGAACATTCTTCCAAAATGTTTTAGGCTTTCTCAGGTAAGTTTTGGCAAACTCCAGCCTGGCTTTTTTATGTCTCGGGGTAAGAAGTGGGGTCTTCCTGGGTCTCCTACCATACAGTCCCTTTTCATTCAGACGGCGATGGATAGTACGGGTTGACACTGTTGTACCATAGGACTGCAGGGCAGCTTGAACTTGTTTGGATGTAAAGGCCACTTCACACACACAGATATCTGAGTCCAATATCTGAACAGATCTCTGGTTTCAGTGAAATCATGGATACATTGCTCCATGTTGTACACAGCCACAAAATGGAGCAATGTATCCATGATTTCACTGCAACCAGAGATCTGTTCAGATATTGGACTCAGATATCTGTGTGTGTGAAGTGGCCTTTAGTCGAGGTCCTTTATCCACCATCCGCACAATCTTGCGTTGAAATCTCTTGTCAATTTTTCTTTTCCGTCCACACCTATCGAAGTCAGCCACAGTGTCATGGGCTTTAAACTTCTTGATGACACTGCGCACGGTAGACACTGGAACATTCAGGTCTTTGGAGATGGACATGTAGCCTTGAAATTGCTCATGCTTCCTCACAATTTGGTTTCTCAAGTCCTCAGACAGTTCTTTGGTCTTCTTTCTTTTCTCCATACTCAATGTGGTACACACAAGGACACAGGACAGAGGTTGAGTCAACTTTAATCCATGTCAACTGGCTGCAAGTGTGATTTAGTTATTGCCAACACCTGTTAGGTGCCACAGGTAAGTTACAGGTGCTGTTAATTACACAAATTAGAGAAGCATCACACAATTTTTCTAACAGTGCCAATACTTTTGTCCACCCCCTTTTTATGTTTGGTGTGGAATTATATCCAATTTGGCTTTAGGACTATTCATTTTGTGTGTTTTTAATTGAAGACAAATTAAATGAAGATAATAATACCAAAGAATTTGTGATTGCAATCATTTTCAGGAAGAAACTGAGTATTATCTGTCAGAATTGCAGGGGTGTCAATACTTTTGGCCAACACTGTATAATAAACAGTGGAAAGATCTTAGAGTAGTATTTGGCGGCCGTCACACGCTTCAATGTCCTGCACGATATCGCTTAAGCGATCTGCTTTTTGATCGCTTAAGCGATATCGTTTGTGCATCGCTGCGTGCAATCAAGCGATTTTACAATGTAAAATCGCTTGATCGTGACATCGCAGATATGAGAGCCGGAGCTCATATCAAGCGATAAACGCTTGTTCAATCTGCTTCATCGTGGTGTATGACACCACGATGAACGATCTCCCAGCGGCAGAGCCTATGCTGGGAGATGGTATCTATGGTAAACGTCGGGTTACTAAGCGCCTCGCGGCGCCTAGTAACCCGATGTGTACCATAGTTACCAGCGATCTCGCTGGCCCACATCGCTGGTGAGTCTGTCTGTGTGACAGCTCACCAGCGATGTGAGCGATATCGTTAGCAATTGCGCGTGCACGTGATCGCTGACAATATCGCTAGCGATATTGATGAGTGTGATGGCCGCCTTCGAGAAACATTGGAATGTTCTATTGAGTGATCCTGTTTTGGAGAAGTGTATCTCTCCAAAACCTCTAATAACCGCTAGACGCTCTAAAAACCTTATGGCACACCAACTTATCTGTCCAACTTCTGAACAACTTACTGGTTGCAGTGAAATCATGGATACATTGTTACATTTGTCACAGCCACAAAATGGAGCAATGTGTCCATGATTTCACTGCAACCAGTAAGTTGTTCAGAAGTTGGACAGATAAGTTGGTGTGTGTAAAGTGGCCTTTAGGGCCCCTTTACACGCGGCTACATTTCTTGGGTGGCTACAGGTAACTTACTGGTTGCAGTGAAATCATGGAGAGATTATTCCATTTGTACACAGCAACAAGATAGAACCTTGTCTCCATGATTTCACTGCAACCAGTAAGTTACCTGTAGCCACCCTAGAAATGTAGCCGCGTGTAAAGGGGCCTTTAGAGATACATTGGTTAAAAGCCACTTTGTGCGCAACAAATGTCAGAAACAGCATTGGCTAGATGTGAGAGGTTGCTTTCCATGCTTTGGTTGCAAGGCATGTTCAAATATTGTAAAGAGTAAAATATTTCACAATTGGGACAATACCCGGACATATGATATACGGCATTACATCACCTGTTCCTCAGTTGGTGTCATATACATGGCAGAATGTCCATGTAAAAAAATCTATGTTGGGATGACTACCAGAGAGCTCCGAGTGAGAACGCGGGAACACATTCTGGATATTGAAAAAGGGGCATCTGCTGAGAATCCAGCTACCCTAAAAACAATTCCTAGGCACTTCTATCAGATGCATAATAGTAATTCGAGTCTTCTCAAAGTGGTAGAAATCGATAAAGCACTCCTGGGCCCGCGGGGCGGCAATTTAAGTAAGATCCTTGGACAGGTAGAGAGTAAGTGGATTTACAGACTCAACAGTATAGTCCCTTTTGGCCTGAACGAGAATTTTGGTTTTAGCGCATTCTTGTATACATTTTTTAAGCTTCATATTGTTTCACATGTTGCATATTTAGGACTGACTGCGGTATGATCCGTGCTTTTGATTTTGAAAGGTTTTAACTGATGTTTAACATATGTTTTGGTTCCGTTTTTATAGATTTATGTCATTAACTTTCAAAATTTTGGATCATATTTATCTGGATGTCTAGAAGTTTTTGAAGATGAACAAAGTGGGATATAAGAAGTAAAAAAGAAATCTTTTTGGCAGCAATTTATTCATATATAATCATTTGCACTACTGTTAGTAACTTATGTAGTTATTGTTATATGATTCTTTAATGTATCATTGATGTTATGCACTTTGCACTTTTATTCTGCACACTGTCACTTTAAGGATGATCATAAATTCATATTGTTATTTGGATTATCATATTCTCTTTATCTGTGCATGTATAACACATATAATAGAGTTCATATTAATTCACTTAATGCCAATTTACTGAAGCTTAGCAAAGTATATTGCCTTTGTACATGGAGCTGTTGCAGCTCCTCTTACTCCCCCTCTTGTGCGCTGTGGTGTTGAGTTCTTCGGACCCGCTCGCTTCCTGGCGCCTGCCCCCCTGACGTCAGCGTCGTCCTAGTGACGCCGCTGACGCTTGCGGGTCAGACCGAAAGTGCGTGTGGTCAGGTGATAAAGAGCGGTCACATGACTAGCAGCGCCGGAAATGAGGAGGAGCTTGAGGAACGCGACGCTTAGAGCACACCTGCACTTCACTCATAGCCACCAGTATAAAAAGACCGCTGTTACAGCTCTCTGCTGAGAGCTGGTGGACCACAATCCCCCTGAGGAAGGTCTTTGGACCGTAACGCGTAGGGGCAACGGAGGGGCGGACTCGGTGGCTAAATCAATGTAGGTATATGTTTTAATATGCTTCACTCTTTAATGGTCTGGAATATATGAGCACAGCTTGCACATTGGAAATTTATGTGCTGTGATTTAGACTATTGGTATCTTCCCACCCCTATTAAGAAACATTTGGTGCTGCAGGGTAAGGCAACAAAGGGTCTAGTTATAGGACCCTTAGTTGATTTCTGCGCTCCTTTTGATGTGACTAGATTTAGTGGTTGGTTTTTTAGATATATATATCTATAGTCATTATACTTGTAGCACAATCATTGTGTTGGCATACTGTGCTTCAAAAATTCTGGATATGTGGGATATCCTATACCTCTATTTCACTTGAGGCAGATAATCCTTGAGGAGCAGAGGGCGTAGTGAGTGGGTGACAGATTATAAACTTTGAATCCATCTGTGCATATGGTAAAATTTAAATATTTGTAAGTCTGTCATTATGCACTGGTAATACCTTACGTTCTGTATATGTTTATTGGATTATGTTTATAGCTTCATTTGATTGGATGATATTTATGGATATCTCACAATAATTTAATTAGTGTTGCTGTGCAACTACTGTAAAACCACAGAGTATCGCTCCCCAGTCCCCGTAGTATGCTGTGAGACACTGTTCTTTTGATTAAGTGAAAAAATCTGTAATAATTCTTCATATTCATACCATTTTTCTGTTTGTCTCTGTTTTGTTACTTTTTGATTAAACAAAGCTATTAAGCTTAATTTTTTTAAGCCTATTGAATAATGTAGTAAAATTGGATTCTTAAAACCACCCTCGTTGTTTTTTGATGGTTGTATAGTGTGGGGATAAGATCTGATAATGTCTGAATGTCATGTCTGGACCTGGTCTGCCTTTATCTGTGCTTGCCCTTCTGGCACTGTGGGAGTAGTTCAGAAATGCTTCAGGTATGTGTGCATTTAATGTGGTCCTGCTTTTAATGCATTCAGGAGGCCATAATGGCACAGCGTATATAAAAAACGTAGAGTAGGACTGCCCCATCTGAGAATGCCATTATGTGGCTTGGTAGCTCAAAGAATTCATCAATTGTTTGCTAAATGTCTCAGTTTAAAGTACAGTTAGAAATTAATATGTGCATATGCACTTTTTGTATTGCATGCTAACCACATGCAGCGCTGTCTTCTTTGCTTTTTTACAGATTTTTCTCCTTCGCCTCATTGGGGGACACAGGACCGTGGGTGTTATGCTGCTGTCCACTAGGAGGCGACACTAAGCAGAATCTGCAAAAGAGTAACAGTGGCTCCTCCTATGTAGCATATACACCCTGGAGCAGGAAGTGCTTCTCCAGTTTTTGCTTAGTGTCTGAAAGGAGGCACACATTCTTATTTTCTCTCCACTATTTTTACTTTTTGAAGCTGCATTTTTATTTTTTGAAGGGACATGTCGACCACAGATACCTCCCCAGACACCATAGGAACTCTGGGTCGAGTTATTTTGTCTGCTAAGGGCTATTCCTTTCTCGGCCCTCCACTGTTGGAGGTGCAGGGTTAAAGCGATTTCCAGACCTGCCGTTCTGAGGCCCGCATTCCTCCCCAGTCCCCACAGATGGGGCTCTGGGTCGCAGTAATGCTCCATGTCCCCACCGCAAGCAGCAAGACAGATGGGAATAAAAACCGGCAGAGACGATTCCCCTCCTTCCTCAGCTCCCCACGTTTGGAGTGCTGGGTTAATGTTGAGAGACCCCCTGCAGGCAACAGGTCGGTTGCAGGATTTAGCAAATGACCTTTGAAGGTGGACAGCAGCATCCCTCCCTAATTCCCCCTTTGGGGGGCTCTTAGGTCGAGACGCCACAAGGTATGATGAGCAGCAGCACATGCTGCACTGCAAAAACGCTGCAGCACATCCACGAGATGTCTCCCCAGAACCACCAGCTCTGCTGCGTGTTTCCCAGGGGCAAACATGCTGCCATGTCTTAGCCAAGCATCTGCTGCCTAGGGAGTCTGATAGATAATAATCCTCCCAGTCCACCACCCTAAGGGACCCGGTGTGGCCTCTCCTGGCAGAGAACTAGCATGTTGTTATTCTCTTCCCTCCCCATCTCCCCTCTCCACATAGGAAACTGGGTTGAGGACGCTCTCATGGTGCTGGCAGAGCCCTGCAGCCCAGGGCCTCTTGCATACAGCATTTTCCCCCTGTACCTTATATGCTGCGCCCCTCCCTAGGGCTTTGCATGACAGCGGTGGGGTTGTTACACAGCGGGCCCCGCTGTGCAGGACAGCGGCAGCGATCCTGTAGTGCGGGACAGGAAGGGGGCGCGGACTCCGCGCCGACCTGCTCACTTCCCCGGGGCTACCATTTACGCAAGTCCCCGGCTGCGGCCTAGCGCGGATGGTGCCGCCTTTCCCCGCCTCCCGCCCGCCCTTCGGCTGACGTCACTGCAGGCTGGATCCAGCTCCGGCCTCGTCATTAAGAGGGCGGGCCGAGTCTTTCTGGCGCTTCTCGCTCCCTCGCGAGAATACCTGCGCGCCTTTTTGCTCCTGGCCGCGCTTTTCACTGTCCCGCCCCTCATTCCCCTAACACAGTGGTTGCCATGACAGCACCACTGCTCCGAGGGAGTTAACCTTTTCAGCACCATAAGCAGTGTGCAGCTCTGCACAGCAGGCTACATAGGGGCTGTGCTCCCAGAATAAGGGCAATTAATCCCCCCTCATTGCTGTAAAACTGCTAGACTCGTACAACAAAGCCATTAACATTTACTATTTAGTATACTACTCTATTGCAGCAGAGCACTCTGTTTATACATTAACCCCTTAATGACCAACGACAGCTATTTCTGTCATAGCCTTGAGCTGTCACTGTGTGTAAACTCTCTCTCTTTGGTAAAGACGTGCAAAAACATATTGCCCTAATTTACCACTAACATGAAGTCCAATATGTCATGAAACAACATTATTGGAATTACTGAGAGTTATTATCTCATAATGTGACACTGGTCAAATTGAAAAATGAGGCTCGGTCCATAAAGGGTTAAGGCGTGCTGCCCATTACACTTCTTGCATGTTATAGACTCGCAAGATGGGCAGCGAGACCTTTTCCTGCTCTTTTACACGGCATGAAAATATTTTGTAGATCACCTGACACCAGGAGATCCTAAAAAAAACCAAAAAAAAAAAAACTGAGAAACGGTTTATCAACCGTAAAATGTTTGACAGACGTTATCCATCTCTCCTGACAGTGGCCCAATACGGGGCCGACATACCTCAAGTGGATCCCCCGGTATCCAGACTTGCGGCATAAACAGTCTGGGCGGCAAAAGCCCCCCCCAGCTTGGGCAGGCATATTCCATACTATATTAAGGTATACGGAAGCCGACCCTACCTGCCAGTCTAGCCAGCTTGAATCGCAGATAGCTGACTACCTGATACATGCAGGCCTTGACGCTACAATTGCTCAACATTTCCAATGCGGTTGTCACTACACGTACCCACCGGAATGGACGGTGGACGCGGCCTCTGAAGAGTCCCTCACAGGTCTTCCATACCTCAATGGACACCTGTTCGGAGAATAGCTGGACAAATTACTTCTGATGCCACGGGAGGCAAAAGCACCTCCCTTCCCCAGCGCAAACCCAGACGGCCCTTCAATTGCCGTCAGCAGACCAGGTTTCGATCCTTTTGGAACTCATTTGGCTGGTCATCAGCTAGACCGACACAGACAAGTACTCGGTCGCCTTGCAGGGTGCGGTCACAGGCTACACACAAAGGTAGCTCATCCTAACAGAGCCAGTCTCACCAATCCAAGACCTAGGAAACGCGATCCTACAAATTTTCTTCCTCCTGACTCCCTTCAGCCGGGAGACTCTCCATTGTAGGTGGTCATTTGCTTCATTTTCAACTTTGTAGGCTACCTGTCATACAAGACAAGTGGGTACAGAGCAAACCAGTAGTCAATTCTCTCCTTACTTCAGGCGTCATTGTACCTGTGCCGTGCGAAGTCCGTTTAGAGGTTTCTATTCTGTCCTCTTGTGGTTTCCAAAAAAAAAAAAAAAAGAAGGGTAGGTACAGTACAACCCATACTGGGCCTAAAACAACTGGACACTACTTTCCGGGTAAGACGTTCCCGCATGGATTCTCTCCGCTCTATAATCCTGAACACGGTAAATACCTTGCGTCCATAGATATCAGGACGCTTACCTGCATCTTCAATCGCCAATTTTTTATTTATTTATTTTGTTTTTGGCACTCCCGTTCGGTTTAGCTACAGCTACCTGAGTGTTCACAATGGTCATGGCTGCCGTCATGACTATGCTTCCCTCCAGGGGTTTCGTCATCCTTCTGTATCTGGGCGATCTGCTCATCAAATCACCGATTTTCATGGACTGCGCACACAGCATCTCCATCATGGATGGCTGGTCAACCTCCACAAATCTACACCAGTTTCACCACGGTCTCTGGTCTTCTGGACATATACGGTTCAATATATCCTCAGCACGGGTCAAGCTTCCCCAGGACAGGGCTCGGACCCTGCGGCTGGGAGTCTGCACTATCCTTCATCGGTCCCCTTTTTCCTTCAGAACTGCCATACAGGTCCTAGGCAGGATAGTGGCAGCGATAATGGCAGTCCCATTTGCTCAACTGCATCTCGGATCATTTCAACTATCCATACTCTTGTCATGAGGCAAGAACCTTTGGTCATTCATCAGGAGGTTTTCACCTGCTATGTTCAGACAAGCGATTTCTTCAATGGTGGCTCCGGACGCTCTCTCACAAAGGACGGTCGCTCCTTCCACCATGCTAGAAAGTTATAACCACCGACAGGAGTCTGACAGAATGGGGTACGGGGTGCCTCCATCACAGTACACAAGGCACATGGTTCTGGTTGGATTCAAGGATCACCATCAAGCTGCTGGAAATTCGGACGATATTCCTAGCATTGAAGTCCTTCAGCCACCTCCTGGCAGGTGGCCATGTCAGGATACAGTTAGACAATGCCACGGCTGTGGCATATGTCAATCACCAGGGCGGTACCCGCAGTCTCCAGGCAATGAAAGAAGTTCACCACATACTTCACTGGGAGGTATCCATAGACTCTGTACTGTCCGCCGTGCACATACCATGTGTGGACAATTGGAAGGTGTTCTTCCTCAGCCGCTAAGGGATGGACGCAGGACAGTAGTCCCTGCAACCGGACGTCTTCCAGGAAAACCCGTACGTGGGCCTCATAGCATTATGCCTGAATGCCAAGGTCCCAGAGTTCAGGGACTGGTTCCAGGACCCACAGTCCTTAGGACCAGCTGCACTAGTCCAGGATTGGACCTGATTCCATTTACCCTGCATGGTTCCCCCACTACCACTAATCCCTAAGATAGTGAGGAGGATCAAACATGAATATCACCAGATTGTCCTTGTGACTCCAGACTGGGCCAAACGCGCTGGGTATTCCGATCTCTTCCAACTCAGAGCAGAGATACCATGGCGACTACCAGACCGTCCAGCCTACTCTCTCAAGGCCTGTTCTACCATCAGAATTCTTCAACTCTGTATTTGACGGCGTGGCTCTTGTGATCTGGATCCTAAGCCAAGCTAGGTTTTTTCCAGGATGTTGTAGCCACCATAATCAGAGCACGGAACCCAGCCTCAGCAAAGATATGCGAGCACGCATGGAAAATCTTTTTGCTTGCTGCTCCTCTAGAGGTCATTCACCTTGGCCCTATTCTCTACCAAGAATTCTCAGTTTTCCTCCAATCAGGCCTAGACTCAGGCCTGTCCTTAGGCTCTCTCAATGGGCTGATTTTAAGTCCTTTCCATCCTCTTCCAGAAACATCTTGATACCAGACCTCAGGTCACAACCTTCCTTCAAGTGGTCTGCCATCTTTTTCCTTTATACAAGAGGCCGCTTTTTGAGCCTCTAAAGGAAATTCCCCTTAGCATACTTACTCAGAACGTGATGTTTTTGGTGGCAATAACTTCTCTCCGCTGAGTATCGGAACTTGCAGCGCTCTCATGTAATCCACTTTTTCTGGGTTTTTCTCCAAGACAAGGTCATACTACGGCCGGTCCCATCCTTTCTCCCAAAGGTGGTGTCATCCTTCCACCTGAATTAGTACATCTCTATTGCTGTGCCCGGCTCCGGTCTCTCGGGCCAGGGAAGCTCTACATATGCTGGACCTCGTCAGAGTCCAACGCATCTATGTATCCAGGACAGCACCCTCTAGGAGGTCGAATTCTCTCTCCCTCGTCCAGAGGGTAGAAGTAAAGGTATGCCACCCTCGAGAGCTACTCTAGTCAGATGGTTTCAAGCAACCATCCAAGAGGTTTATGCCATCAAACACTCGACTCTTCCAGTTGGTATCGAGGCACATTATAAGAAGACTGTGGAGGCCTCCTGGGCCATCCAGCACCAGACCTCAGCACAACAAGTGTGTAAGGCAACCACATGTTCCAGCCTGCACACATTTACAAAGCATTATAGTTTCACACTCAGTCCTCGGCAGATGCAGGTCTGGGTAGACGTGTCCTCCAGGTGACAGGAGCCCACCTGAAGTACACAGTTCCTTCACTGACTTTGGTCAGTCTTCATGGTTCCATTGCTTTTCCCACCCAGGGACTGCTTTGGGACGTCCCAAGGTCCTGTGTCCCCCAATGAGGCGAAGGAGAAAAGGAGAATTTTGTGTACTCACCATAAATTCCTTTTCTCTTAGCCTCTAATTGGGGGACACAGCACCCACCCTGTTGCCCGTTTCGGGCCGTTACTAGGTTCTCATCTTACTCCTGAGAGGTTATATAGTTGCCTGTTTATTTTACAGGCCTGCTTATACTGTTATTACGTAATTACCTGTTCGGTTACAGGTTTTACCTTACTGTTATTATGTGGCTGCCTGTTTACTTAACAGGCCTTATTTTACTGTGATTCTTGTCATTCTTCTGTTAATTCTCCTACTGCTTTAGCACAAAACTGGAGAAGCACTTCCTGCTCCAGGGTGTATATGCTACATAGGAGGAGCCACTGTTACTCTTTTGCAGATTCTGCTTAGTGTCGCCTCCTAGTGGACAGCAGCATAACACCCACGGTCCTGTGTCCCCCAATTAGAGGCTAAGAGAAAAGGAATTTACGGTGAGTACACAAAATTCTCCTTTTTAAGGTTACAAACTGTCCTGCCCTTGTCTTTCCTAAATAGGTCTCCTGCTGTAGGTTAAAACCTCAGCATATGATTTAATAGGGGCATATTTTGACCTGCAGTAAAAGTGCCAGCTTTTTGATGTTATGTTTACAATGCATGTGCACTTTATAATAGATATTATATCATCAATATCCTGGCTGTTCTTTGAAATATTTGTATGTCCTCTATTTTGTAATATGAACTCACTTTGAATTATATCTTGACCTATTTGTGGACTTTGATGTCATGTGACAAATGAGATTGTGAAGAGCAGCATTGACCCCATGTGTCCACCCTTTTTGTCTAAGCAAAGTTCTGTGAAATTAATTAGCATATAAACGATTCATAAACGCACACCTTCTCTCCTTGTCTTTTTGGTTTATATCTTTACCTCAAAAGTAGTTTTCAATCACATATGAGGTATCGATGTACTTAACGTGTTGCACAACAAGTTGTATGGTGCATTTTCTCTTTTTGCCCTCGTGAAAATACTAAATTTGGGGCTAAAACATATCTGTGGAAAGAATCTGCGTTTTCCCCCCGCCCCTTTTTTCACACCTCGACATTCTAAAATTCAGTGAAGCACCTTGGGGGTTCAAGGTGCTTACCATAGATCTAGATATATTTCCTGAGGGCTCTAGTTTACAAAATGGAGTCAATTGTGTGGGTTTCCACTGTTTATGCACAACTGGGGCTCTACAAACGTGACATGGTGTCCGCTATTGATTCCAGCCAATTTTGAGTGTGAATGTCGCTCCTTCCCTTCCGAACCCTGCCGTGTGCCCAAAAAGTAGTTTTCCACCACAGAATTGCAAAAAAATGGCTTGGTCATTAAAGTGCAAACCATGCTCTGATGTAAAGGGGTTTAATAAATCTCCCCTAGTATGATTCATTTAGTAACATGTTATTGTTTTTCTTTACAGATTCATAAATTTGCAGTTCCAGTCATCCATGGATGTATCTTTTGAAATAATGTTACTGGATAATAAATCCAATATTGCTGCTTTCATATTATTTTTAACTTTTATGGGAGACACCGTTTTAGTGTTGACTTGTAGTTATATAAACTTTTACTGACTGCAAATTTTAGCAAATGTAGGCATATTTAAAAGTAATAAGTAAATGGCTGAGTATTAATGAGATTTTTTTTTGCATACTTTATGATGTAAAATCGAATTTAAATGCTTCCATATATTTTGACTAAAAGCTACATCAAAAATCCCTATCAAAACCCATACATGTACTGTCACGTTTTAAGGTGATGTGCCATGTTGATGTACCAAGCCAAGTCTTTTTTTATGTAACCACCAGACAGGTATCAGTAATATATCTTCCCATGGTGTAGTAAAATACTTTACAGTGGCCATCTTCTACTTTTGCCAGTGCTGCTCCAGTCCGGGTCCTGCTATCTTGTGATCACAGTTTTGACTGTGGCTGTAACGAGGACGTCACATGCGTCAATATCGCGTACAATATCGCTGCTGCACGTGACGTTGCAGCGATATTGACGTGTTTGACAGGGCGCATCAACCAGCGATAAATTGCTGGTTGATGGCCGCCAGCTTTTAGAACCTGCTCTAAAACCTGGCGATGGTCGCCCGATGGACACGCAGCATCGGAGATGAGCGAGAAGCCAGCTCCCAGCGCCTCTCTGCAAGCGCTGGGAGCTGGTATACATGGTAAACAGCGGGTAACTAAGCGCCGCACGGTGCTTAGTTACCTGCTTGTTTACATGGTTACCAGAGTTCTCGCTGGTACTGATCGCTGGTGAGTCTGCCTGTGTGACAGCGCACCAGCGATCAGCCTTCAATGTCGCAAGCAATTAGATTGCTGGTGACATTGACGCGTGTGACGTCCCCATTAGTTACTGCTAACATTTACTGTCTTAATGAAAAAGAAAAAAAAATATAAAATGAAATGAGCATATACAGTTGTGGCCAAAAGTATTGACACCCCTGAAATTCTGTCTGATAATACTCAGTTTCTTCCTGAAGATGATTGCAATCACAAATTCTGTGGTATTATCTTCATTTAATTTGTCTTAAATGAAAAAACACAAAGAGAATGAAGCAAAAAGCAAAACATTGATCATTTCACACAAAACTCCAAAAATGGGCGAGACAAAAGTATTGGCACCCTCAGCTTAATACTTGGTTGCACAACCTTTAGCCAAAATAACTGCGATCAACCACTTTCGGTAACCATCAATAAGTTTCTTACAATGCTCTGCTGGAATTTTAGACCATTCTTCTTTGGCAAACTGCTCCAGGTCCCTGATATTTGAAGGGTGCCTTCTCCAAACTGCCATTTTTAGATCTCTCCACAGGTGTTCTACGGGGTTCAGGTCTGGACTCATTGCTGGCCACCTTAGAAGTCTCCAGTGCTTTCTCTCAAACCTTTTTGAAGTGTGTTTTTGGTCATTGTCCTGCTGGAAGACCCATGACCTCTGAGGGAGACCCAGCTTTCTCACACTGGGCCCTACATTATGCTGCAAAATTTGTTGGTAGTCTTCAGACTTCATAATGCCATGCACACGGTCAAGCAGTCCAGTGCCAGAGGCAGCAAAGCAACCCCAAAACATCAGGGAACCTCCGCCGTGTTTGACTGTGGGGACCGTGTTCTTTTCTTTGAATGCCTTTTTTTTTCTCCTGTAAACTAAATGTTGATGTTTTGGCAAACTCCAGCCTGGTTTTTTTATGTCTCGGGGTAAGAAGTGGGGTCTTTTTGGGTATCCTACCATACAGTCCCTTTTTATTCAGACGCCGACAGATTGTACGGGTTGACACTGTTGTACCCTCGGACTGCAGGGCAGCTTGAACTTGTTTGGATGTTAGTTGAGGTTCTTTATCCACCGTCCGCACAATCTTGCGTTGAAATCTCTCGTCAATTTTTCTTTTCCGTCCACATCTAGGGAGGCTTCCTCACAATTTGGTTTCTCAAGTCCTCAGACAGTTCTTTGGTCTTCTTTCTTTTCTCCATGCTCAATGTGGTACACACATAAGGACACAGGACAGAGGTTGAGTCAACTTTAATCCATGTCAACTGGCTGCAAGTGTGATTTAGTTATTGCCAACACCTGTTAGGTGCCACAGGTAAGTTACAGGTGCTGTTAATGACACAAATTAGAGAAGCATCACCTGATTTTTCTAACAGTGCCAATATTTTGTCCAACCCCTTTTTTATGTTTGGTGTGGATTTATATCCAATTTGGCTTTAGGACAATTCTTTTTGTGTTTTTTCATTGAAGACAAATTAAATGAAAATAATAATACTAAAGAATTTGTGATTGCAATCATTTTCAGGAAGAAACTTAGTATTATCTGACAGAATTGCAGGGGTGTCAATACTTTTGGCCACAACTGTATCCTGCTGTAAATAAATTAGTAAAAAGCAATAGATAGCAATAAATAAATATAATAGGGTACTTGGTAAACACTGTTTTTGATTTAAGAAAAAAACACCATAAAAACCGTACCATCTCGACAAGGTGTACTCCCATTGTGACTTTATAACACTTTAGAATATTAAAACCTTATATTTCAAAACTGAACTCGATGCAATACAGGCAATGAGGTGCTAAGTCCCAACTATGGGCACCCAGCAATATAAATGAAATGCCGAGCTCAGAAAAAAGGGGCCACACCCTGTTTGTATGGAGTACAAGGGACTAAAGCAAAACTGAAAGGATGAGCTGAAGTGTAAGTTGGTATATACACAAAGTTTAAGAGCATGCTCACACTGGTCTTCACTGCACCCCGTCACGGCTCTCTATACAGCACCCCTGCCTGTATAGGTCCCGGACACTATCTGCATCCAGATTCCATGGCTTATCTCAGAGCCTGGTGTGCTCACTCAGCCTTTGTCTCATCCCTGGACCTCCCTGTGCCTCCACAGAAACTATAAAGACCTCTGAGGCAGAATTCAGACCGGGTAAGCTCTTCCTTCCTCCCCTGCCAAGGCTCAGGCCCCCTCCCCACTATGCCGAACCCAAAGGGGTCCTGGGCCCGCCCAAGCCCTGTTGTTTTCCATTTTGCTTGCACCACTTGCAAATGTAACCTACCCACAGGCCACTCCACCCCCCTTTGCTTGGATTGTAGCACCCCAGATCCTCAAGTCCCCCAGAAACTGTCCACTGACGCAAAAATGTGTGTACACACTTTCCTGAAGTGGGCTGTGACTCTGTCCCAATCAGTAGCAGACCTGACCATTTTGTCCCAATCTCTGTTTATACCCCTACAACACCTTCATTGAACCGTGGAAGGCCACACTCCTCTGTCCGAAAAGCAGATCACACCGGCCGTTCACATTTCTTGGGGCAAAAGTCACCAAGGCATCCAAGAAAATTCCCTGGCGGGCTTACCCCAGCTTATCCTCCAGGTCCTCTCTGTCATCCTCACCCTCTTGTCAGGCTCTGACTCCAACTGCTCCTCTCTTGCCCTCTGCAGCGTTCAGGATTCTGACTCCAACTTGAGACTTTGAACTTGATCTTGCAGCCTCAAGCATACAATAGATTTTTTACAGCCTTATCTCCTCAGTCAACCAAACCATGTGTGTAGAGGATGTACCCCCTCTCCCCCTGATCACCCTATCCCTTTTTATTAAGGCAAGATACGTTCCTGATGTTTTTCCAATCATTGTAAGTTCATAGCCAAAACCTGAAAAAAGTTTCTCGTGATGAAAATAGATCTTCATTATCCTTTTCGTCCCAACTTAAAAAATGTGCTGAATCTTAAGCTTTGAACTGACGGGCTCGTCCCTCTGCCCCACCTTCGCTATGGTCAGGGTCACCAAGGCCCTCTTGACCTGTGCTAAAATCCTCCGTCGGGGTATTTGCTCGAACTCCCTTTTGTCCGAGCTCACAGATCTGGCGGCCCAAATCTGTCTTGGAGGAAAATACCTAATTTCTGTTTTTTTTCGGCGTCGCCAGCTGCTCCTCCTTTGCAGCCATCAACGTTATTGCCATCCGGAGAGTCCTCTGGCTTAGTCTGTATTGTGGATTCGACATCCAAGAAATCCCTCACCAGCCCTCCCTTCCAGGGTTTTCGCTTTTTTGGGGAAAATCTGCATAAACTAATTTCTGGCGCCACTGGGGGCAAAATGACTTTAAGTGTTCCCCTCCAAAGCGACAACCTATCCAATTTCGGAACTTAAATTTGCTGTTTCCCCTTGAGAGCGCTCTTACTTACCAAGAGAGGGAAGTGTCCTTTCCATCAAAACCAACCCCACCTGGCGGTCTTACATAGTAACATAGTAACATAGTTTTTAAGGTTGAAGGAAGACTTTAAGTCCATCTAGTTCAACCCATAGCCTAACATGTTGATCCAGAGGAAGGCAAAAAAAACCCCATGTGGCAACACTAATCTCCACATTGGGGGAAAAAATTCCTTCCTGACTCCAGATACGGCAATCAGACTAATTCCCTGGATCAACGCCCTATCAAAGAATCTAGTATATATAACTGGTAATGTTATAGTTTTCAAGAAAGGCATCCAGGCCCTTCTTAAATGTTAGTAGTGACTCACTCATTACAACATCATGTGGCAGAGAGTTCCATAGTCTCACTGCTCTTACAGTAAAGAATCCGCGTCTGTGATTATGATTAAACCTTCTTCCCTCCAGACGTAGAGGATGCCCCCTTGTCCCGGTCTCAGGCCTAAGAGTAAAGAGATCATTAGAAAGGTCTCTGTACTGCCCCCTCATATATTTATACATTATTATAAGATCACCCCTAAGCCTTCGTTTTTCCAAGCTAAATAACCCCAAGTTTAATAACCTGTCTTGGTATTGCAGACCCCTTAGTCCTCTAATGACTTTTGTCGCTCTTCTCTGGACCCGCTCTAGTTCAGCTATGTCTTTCTTATACACCGGAGACCAGAATTGTACACAGTATTCTAAGTGTGGTCGCACTAGTGACTTGTATAGAGGTAAAATTATGTTCTCCTCATGAGCATCTATGCCTCTTTTAATACATCCCATTATTTTATTTGCGTTTGCAGCAGCTGCCTGACACTGGCCACTAAATGTGAGTTTGTCATCTACCCATACACCCAGGTCTTTTTCAGTGACAGTTTTGCCCAGTGTTTTACAATTAAGCACATAATTATACCTTTTGTTTCCTCTGCCCAAGTGCATGACTTTACATTTATCCCCATTAAAGCGCATTTGCCATTTAGCAGCCCAAGCTTCTAGTTTACATAAATCCTCCTGTAATATAAAATTGTCCTCCTCTGTATTGATTACCCTGCAGAGTTTAGTGTCATCTGCAAATATTGAGATTCTACTCTGTATGCCCCCTACAAGGTCATTAATAAATATATTAAATAGAAGTGGGCCCAACACTGACCCCTGTGGTACCCCACTGTTAACTGTGACCCATTCTGAGTGTGTTCCATTAATAACCACCCTTTGTTTCCTATCACTAAGCCAGTTCTTAACCCACTTACACATATTTTCCCCTATCCCCATTGCCCTCATTTTATGTATCAACCTTTTGTGTGGCACCGTATCAAAAGCTTTTGAAAAGTCCATATACACCACATCCACTGCATTTCCTTGGTCCAGTCCAGAACTTACTTCTTCATAGAAGCTTATTAGATTAGTTTGACAGGAACGGTCCCTCGTAAAACCATGTTGATAATGGGTCATGAGGTTATTTTTCTTCAGATACTCCAGTATAGCATCTCTTAGAAAACCCTCTAGGATTTTACCCACAGTAGAGGTTAAGCTTACTGGCCTATAATTTCCAAGTTCAGTTTTTGTCCCCTTTTTGAATATTGGCACCACATTTGCTATACGCCAGTCCTGTGGTACAGACCCTGTTATTATGGAATCTTTAAATATTAAAAATAATGGTCTATCTATGACAGTACTTAATTCCTGCAGCACTCTGGGGTGTATCCCATCTGGGCCCGGGGATTTGTCAATTTTAGTGATTTTTAGACGATTCCGTACTTCCTCTTGGGTTAAGCAGGTGACGTTTAATTGAGAATTTTTGTTATCACTGATCATATTGTCTGTCATGGGATTTTCTTGTGTAAATACTGTTGAAAAAAAGTCATTTAGCATATTTGCTTTTTCCTCATCCTCATCCACCATTTCACCCAGACTATTTTTAAAGGGGCCAACACCATCATTTTTTAGTTTCTTACTATTTATGTAGTTAAAAAATATTTTGGGATTCTTTTTACTTTCTCTGGCAATGAGTCTCTCTGTCTCAATCTTTGCTGCCTTGATTTGCTTTTTACAAATGTTATTTAATTTTCTGTATTTATTTAATGCTTCATCACTACCTACTTGCTTTAATTCCCTAAATGCTTTCTTTTTGTCACATATTGCACTTCTTACCGCTTTATTTAGCCATAGTGGTTTCCTCCTATTTCTAGCATGCTTATTCCCATAGGGTATATATTGTGCACAGGTCCTATTCAGGATGCTAATAAACATCTCCCATTTGTGTTGTGTACTTTTATGTCTCAGGACATCGTCCCAGTTTATTGCACTAAGATCATCTCTCAACCGTTGGAAATTTGCCTTCCTGAAGTTTAGTGTCCTTGTGACCCCTCTAGTACACGTCTTAGTAAAGGATACTTGAAAGCTTATTAAGTTATGATCACTATTACCCAAGTGACCTCCAACCCGTATATTTGATATGCAGTCTGGCCTGTTGGTTAATATTAGGTCCAGCAGTGCCCCCCTTCTTGTTGGGTCCTGAACCAGTTGTGAAAGGTAATTGTCTCTTATAGTTTTCAAAAACTTATTACCTTTGCTGGAACTGCAGGTTTCTGATCCCCAATGTATTTCAGGGTAGTTGAAGTCCCCCATAATAATGACTTCTCCCTGAGTCGCTGCTTCATCTATTTGCTTTATGAGGATATTCTCCTCCACTTCCATTATTGTTGGAGACTTATAACAAACCCCTATCAGTAATTTATTATTTTTTCCCCCTCCCCTTATCTCCACCCACAGAGACTCTACATTTCCATTAGATTCACCTATATTATCACGCAGGATGGGTTTTAAGGATGATTTTACGTATAAACATACACCTCCTCCTCGCCTATTTGTACGGTCATTTCTGAACAGACAATAGCCCTGTAAATTAACAGCCCAGTCATGGCTCTCGTCCAGCCAAGTCTCCGAAATCCCCACCATGTCATAATTATTTTCCAACAAAATCAATTCTAATTCCTCCATTTTGTTGGTGAGGCTTCTGGCATTAGTGTACATGCACTTTATGCATCTCTCTTTACCTCTATTCCTTCCTACTATATTGACTGTGCTAACCCCACCCCCCATGCCACCCCCAATTTTATTACTTGTGCCCAGGTTACTGTTTACACTATCTTCCCCTCCTATACAATGAATACCCTCCCCCCCAATCCCTAGTTTAAACACTCCTCCAACCTTCTAGCCATTTTCTTGGCCTCGACAATCCAGAACCCCGGGATCTTGATTCAGCTGCATGACACAGTGCCCCCTCATGGGAACCACAGCGGGAGTAAGCAGCCACCTGCCACTTTTCTGAGACGCCTGGCTGTCAGTTAAAGAGGACGGCTGGGTCAGAGAACTTGTGTCCACTGGATACAAGACTGAGTTCTTTTCTGAGCTCTCCCCTCCCCAGCATTTCTTTCAATCACATTCTCCCAAATCTCAGGCTCAAGTTTTTAACCTTTTATGCCATTAACTCCCTTCTTTCCAGGGGGTATCATACCCGTTCCCACTCATCAGCACTTCAAGGAGTCCTACTCCAACTTCATCATTCCCAAAAAGGGTGGCTTAGTCCGCCTGATATTAGCCATTAAATGCCTAAACCGGTCTGTCTGAGTTAGCTATTTCCATATAGGGTCCCTCCAATCGGTCTTTGCTTCCATGGAAGTAGGAGAATTTCTGGCCTCTATGGGCATCCTGTCATGTGCAGGCAGGAAAAATATCTGCCGCAGTGTTGGATAAAAGGACAATGGGGTGGAAACTGGCAGGAAGACCTTGATTGTAAGGAGCGGGTGATGGGGGACAACTCCTGACACTGCTCTGTATCTATCCTTCCTGCCCTAACACCCTAAGCAGGTCCTTCCTTTCAAATCTATCATTGATCATGGAGAACATTCTTCTGTTGGAGCCGACTGTATGGTCACGCCCCCTGTGGTGCTTTCCTGTCATTCTAGCATTCCTTTAGTCTGGGCTAGACTCTGGTCTTATCCCTCATCACTCTCAAGGGCCAGGTCTTGGCTCTTTCAGTACTCTTCCAAAAGAGCCTGGCTTCCCGCACCAAGAGAAGGACTTTCCTTTAGGGAGTCTCTCACCTAGCACCTCTCTTTTGTCCGTCCCTGGATCTTTGGGACGTTAATCTGGTTCTGGGCATCCTTTTATGTCCTCCATTTGAACCAATGCAGGACATCCTACTCTCACTCCTGTAATGGAATGTCTTTTTCTTGGTTGCTGTCACATCCATTAGGCGAGTGTCCTGCCGTTTCCCTTTCTTGATCTTTCATCAGGACAAGGAGGTGCTCTGACCTTACCCTTTTTTCCTGCTTTTTTTTACTACTCTGAAATCTCTCATGCTCTCGAAAGATCCCTGCTTAAACTGGACCTAGTCATGGCCCTGCGCCTGCACATTTCTTGAACTTCTCCCTTTCGCAGGTCGGACTGGCACTTCATCGTCACCGAGATCCACAAGCACAGTTCGGCTGCCTCAAAATTTACAATTGCCCGCTCGATACACTCCACCATCCTAGAGGCCTACAAAGTTAGATAGATCCCCTCCCAGGGGAGTCAAGGCACACTCCACCTGGGTTATGGGAGCTTCCTAGGCTGCTCACCACCAGGCCTCTGCGACACAATTCTGCAAGGCTTCCACATGGTCTAGCCTGCACACTTTTCCAGAATCTACAGGGTGCACACCCATACGTCTGTGGATGAAGGTCTTGGTAGAAAAATGTTACAGGTGGCTGTAGTCCACCTCTGAGTAAAGGCGGGACCTGCATTTATAGTTACAAATAGTTACAAGTTGTTTGTCCTTAATGATATAGTTTCCCACCGAAGACTGGGATGTTCCATGGTCCTGTCCCTTCCAATGAAGCGAGAGAAAAAATAGGATTTTTTTATACTCGCCAGAAATATCTTTTTCAGAGCCTTCTTTGGGGGACACAGCAGTCACCCTTGGTTTTTACCCGATGAGCCTCATTTTGGGTTAGTTTTTTTGCATTTGTGCTTCTCCTATTTCTTGTTCATGAAACTGACTTAAACGTCAGCCAGCCACAGGGTGTACACTGTTGGGGAGGTGCTGACTTTTGTTAGTTGCCTATTGTCCACCTCCTAGCAACAACAGCATACACCCATGGTCCTGTGTCCTCCCAATGAAAGCTCAGAGAAAGATTTTATATGGGTACACAAAAATCCTCATTTACAAAGTACACTATAGGGTCATTCCATGTCAAGTGAACCAATGATTATTACCTCTATATTTTTAAATCTTTTGAGATTTTGTTATTTGATAATAGCATGTCAGACAATGCAAAATGTGAAGAGAAAAATTTAAAAAAAAAATTTTTTTTTTTTTAAATGATTTTTAAAGTTCGGAAAAAAAATTTCGCTGTTGCCTGCCTTTACGTTTCTCCTCATAACTAAGGCTAGGAATAAGATAGAGAGACAAAATAAACACCATTCTACTCAGAACTATACAGGCTTTCACAAGATATGTCACAAGAGGATCTTTGTTAATATTTTACCCATGTGATCGCAAGCGCAAAACTTTAAAACGCATTTCCGAAAAATCGGCGCGCTTTAAATATTTCAAAAACTGCCCATGTGTCTGCTTTGCTCTTAGCCACATCTGTACCAAATTTCAAGTTGGGATCGCGAAGGGATCATATTTTAAAATATTTTACTATTAATAGCGTCAATGGGTCATTCCATATCAAGTGATCTAAATATGAATATTTTTTTTTACCTGACGTCTTTAGATTTTTTTTATTTTTTTTCCTTTATGAAGTACTACTTTAGTTAATTACAAATTAAAAGTTTAGAATTTTTTTCTTCATCAGTTAATTTTTTACAGATTTTTAAAGTTTAAAAAAAGTGTGAATTTTGGCCTAAAGTCATAACTTTACATTTTTTTATCTTGGGCTAGAAATAAGATAGAGAAACAAAATAAACACCATTCTACTCAGAACTGTCCAGGCTTTCACCAGATATGTCACAAGAGTATATTTGTTAATTTTAATTTTTTACCCATGCGAACGCAAACGCAACGTTTTGAAACGCATTTCCGAAAAAACGTTTTAATAATAATTTTCCAAAACTGCCCATGTGTCTTTTATGCTCTTAGCCACATCTGTACCAAATTTCAAGTTGGGATCGTGATGGGATCATATTTTAAAATATTTAACTATTATAGTGTCAATTAAAAAATCTTGAATTCAGATCTGTTCAACCTGCGGTCTAAAAGCGTGGGGTCTATATTTATCAAATCCATTATTTTTAGACATTACTGTATTATTTTGATATGTTACAGCTTAGAAGCAGGAGAGGACATATAGGAAAAAGCTTTGTTAGGGCTCAACCTGAGAAAGCACAGGGATAGACAGTGAATGCAGAGCAGATGATAGGCTCTGTCAATCATGTTAAGTGTCTACCCACTGCATTCAGGAAGTAAGACAGCTCGTTCAGACCTTTCATGTCCTGACATGTCTGGACATCTTCACTCCTGAACAAACAATAGTCTGTACAAAGCCATCAAGGCTGTGTACTAAAATATGGGTGAGTAAATATATTAATAGTTTAATGCTTTTATTATTAAGGGCCAATACACATAGTGCTATTCTTAGAGATCATCATTCAGAAAAACAGCCCCATTGAATTCTATGGGGTTCACCACATGCAGTGTTTTTGGAAACACTCAAGAGTGAGTAAATCACTGCTTGAACTACTTTTTAATCGCTGCAATAAACGCAGCATTTATCATTTATATAAAAAAAGCTGCCATTTTTTTCACTAGCGATTAAAAAAACTAACGCATATGTGGTAAAAACTTGGTAGAAAAACAAGCTGCCAAAACTGCAGCGTGTATCTGCAGACAGAAAAAACTGTGCGCCCTAGCCCTAAAACTCACTTTATAGTAATACAGTTCTATCTCAAGTGTACTGTAAATCTTTATTTTTATTACCTATCTTCCTTACTTAATATTAACTGTATGGCTGCTACTTCTCAAGAAACAGTATTTTATCATAGACACTGTTGCAATCCTTTTGAAAAAATATGAATATGATTGGCGCTGGTGGCTGGCTACTGTACTCTCCAAAGATTGTGAAAATGAAGAAGTAGAATTGACTTTATTGCATCCTTCTGGTCCAGCGCCATCCTTTGTGTATCCAAGAAAGCCAGACATTTTAAAAGTGCACAAAAATCAGATATTAACTCAGGCGGAGCCTAACACCGTGACAGGCCGGACATACTCTTTGACACACAAGGAAATGGCGATTGCTAGTAAGCGTTTATGGACAAGATTACATTTCACCCACTAGAAGGGACAAATTGATAAAATGCCACTTTAAAAACATACCGTATATACTCGTGTATAAGCCGACCCGTGTATAAGCCGACCCCCCTACTTTTGCCCCCAAAATCTGGGAAAACCTATTGACTCGTGTATAAGCCGAGGGTGGACCCCAGCACACGTATACAGCCCCCAGCAGTGTGGTATACAGCAGCCTCCCCAGTGGTATATACAGCCCCAGTGGTAGTATCCAGCAGCCCCAGAGGTATATACAGCCCCAGTGGTAGTATCCAGCAGCCCCAGAGGTATATACAGCCCCAGTGGCAGTATCCAGCAGCCCCAGAAGTATATACAGCCCCAGTGGTAGTATCCAGTAGCCCCAGAGGTATATACAGCCCCAGTGGTAGTATCCAACAGCCCCAGAAGTATATACAGCCCCAGTGGTAGTATCCAGTAGCCCCAGAGGTATATACAGCCCCAGTGGTAGTATCCAGCAGCCCCAGAAGTATATACAGCCCCAGTGGTAGTATCCAGTAGCCCCAGAGGTATATACAGCCCCAGTGGTAGTATACAGTAGCCATAGAGGTATATACAGCCCCAGTGGTAGTATCCAGCAGCCCCAGAGGTATATACAGCCCCAGTGGTAGTATCCAGCAGCCCCACAGGTATATACAGCCCCAGTGGTAGTATCCAGTAGCCCCAGAGGTATATACAGCCCCAGTGGTAGTATACAGTAGCCATAGAGGTATATACAGCCCCAGTGGTAGTATCCAGCAGCCCCAGAAGTATATACAGCAGCCCCAGAGGTATGGCTTATATTGGCAGCCAGCCTACTTACATACACATACCCATACATACACACATATATACACACACACACACACACACACACACATACACATACACATATATACACATACACACACACACAGCTTCCTACCTTGTCCCCCGTTCTGCAGTGCTTTCCGGTGTCCTCCGTGCTCCGTTCCCAGTCTGCTGGGCCTTGTGGTTCCTCCTGGTTCCTCATCCTTCGGTTCTATCATGGGGGCTGCCATCTTGGGTCTTCTCTCCGCCCCCGGCCAGTGATGTCAGAGCAGGCCGCGCTGTGATTGGCTAGCACCCGTGATCACATGTCACGGGTGCTAGCCAATCACAGCGCGGCCTGCTCTGACATCACTGGCCGGGGGCGGAGAGAAGACCCAAGATGGCAGCCCCCATGATAGAACCGAAGGATGAGGAACCAGGAGGAACCACAAGGCCCAGCAGACCGGGAACGGAGCACGGAGGACACCGGAAAGCACTGCAGAACGAGGGGACAAGGTAAGAAATACTGCGCAGCGCCCCCCCACCCCCCGCGCCCCCTCCCACCATAGGATTACCGTATTTACCCGTGTATAAGCCGAGGGGGGGACTTTTCAGCCCATTTTTTGGGCTGAAAAACTCGGCTTATACACGAGTATATACGGTACTATTAATTGTTTGATTAGTTCATAATTAATAGAACGATGATTTAACTACTGTACTATTCTTATTAAACACTTCATAAATCACATGTTTAGTGATAGAATAGAAAACAAATTTATATGTATAAATAGGGGTTAACATTTTTGGTTCTTTTAATCTTGTTTAATCAAACTTGAGGATATGATCACCTTTCTTCTTTTGGTTTGTTCAGTACATTCAAGTTGAAAATGCTGAGCGTTGTGTTCTGATGATTAAGATGTATTTATCCTGGCACTTATGGGATTTGTTTTTTGTGTTTCTTTTTTGTTGCATATAAATGTTTTATTCAATAAGTTGTGATAACTCATACAACCATAAAATAAAAAATATATAAATTTGACAGGTCCCAAGTTGAATCTCTACACAAATATAACCAAGAACACAATCAGTCATTTTTTCACAATTGCCCGTCAATAGTTTGAATTTGATATAAAGAAACATAGTCTTGTAACATATCAAATGAAAGCTGTTACCGTTCTGAGTAAAATCATGCCTCTCCCACTTCATTATCTTGTTTCTAGCCTGAGATAAAAAAAATGTAAAGTCATACCAGGCCAAAATTCACCCTTTTTTTAAACTTTAAAAATCTGTAAAAAATTAACTGATGAAGAAAAAAATTCTAAACTTTTAATTTGTAATTAACTAAAGTTGTACTTCATAAAGAAAAAGAATTAAAAAAATCTAAAGACGTCAGGTAAAAAAAAATATTCATATTTAGATCACTTGATATAGAATGACCCATTGACGCTATTAATATTAAAATATTTTAAAATATGATCCCATCGCGATCCCAACTTGAAATTTGGTACAGATGTGGCTAAGAGCATAGCAGACACATGGGCAGTTTTTGAAATATTTAAAGCGCGCCGATTTTTCGGAAATGCGTTTTAAAGTTTTGCGCTTGCGATCACATGGGTAAAATATTAACAAAGATCCTCTTGTGACATATCTGGTGAAAGCCTGCACAGTTCTGAGTAGATTGGTGTTTATTTTGTTTCTCTATCTTTTTTCTAGCCCGAGATATCATAGAAAATGTAAAGCCATACCAGGCCAAAATTCGCACTATTTTAAAACTTTTAAAATCTGTAAAAAATTAACTGATAAAGAAAAAAATTCAAAACTTTTTTTTTTGTAAGTAACTAAAGTTGTTCTTCATATAGAAAAAAAATTAAAAAAATCTGAGGACGTCAGGGAAAAAAAAATATTCATTTTTGGATCACTTGACATGGAATGACCCTATATTATTTATTTTTTAGCACTATTTCTGTTTATTTACAGCAGGGTGTATACTCCATTTAGTTTTATTTTAGGCTATGTTCACAAACTGCGCTTTTTTCCATGCGCTTTTCAAAAAAGCGCATGTGCGTGTGTGTCTACCGGCAAATTGAATGTAAATTCACTTTTGCCGTGCAGACACTGCGTAAATATACTCAGCGCTTTTATGGGAGAAAGTGCGGACGTAAAAAGAATGACGTTGTCAATTCTCTACGCACCTGCGCCAGCGCTTTCTCTCATAGAAGCCCATTATTCCTGCTGGAATTACGCATCGCCGTTCAGACAATGTGCAATTCCAGCGGGAATATGCCGGCGCTGCAGGATATGATGTCACGCAGGGGAGGAACAATCCTCCCCTGTGTGACATCTGTGATAGCCCCTTTTGGATTTTGTAGTGTATTAATATACACTGTGAAACCCAAATTAAAGTTATCCAAATGTGTTAAAAATAATAATATATTGAATACTTACCTCTCCATCGTTTTTGCCGGGAGCCGACACAACCGCAGGTGCCGACCTTCCAGGACCTTGGAAGATCTGTGATTGGCCGCTCGCAGTCATGTGATATGTGATGTGCATATGACTCGCATATCACATGACTGCGAGCGACCAATCACCGATCTTGATAGGTCCTGGAAGGTCAGTACCTGCGGTTGTGTCTGCTCTCGGAACACCCAGCGGACGGGTAAGTTTTCAATATTTATCATTTTTTTTTTTTTTTTTTTATAATTCTTTATTTTTCGTTTTATAGTAACAATAGAAAAAAGAACCAAAACTTACAGATTCAATCATCTTGCAAGTACAAAGAACTGTTCTTAATAAAATGTATTCTCATTAATTGAATCACGAATCAGTTTCTAATAGTCAATAAGCTTGTTCAATTTACTATAGCAATATTAAAACTAACTCTGGCATGAAAAACAAGCTGTCTAGTATAACACATCGGAGTTGTTTGCCAGTCATAATTATAAAACAAGCATAACGTACTCCATAGGTATCCGTCTATTACCAATAATAATGACAATGAAAGACAAAAAAAAAACAAAAAAGAAAGTAAAAGATAGGAAACACATAAAGAAAGAAAAGAGTAGAATAGACCAGAACGGGGGATAGGATGGGTGGGGGGGTATGAAGAGGGGTAGAAGGGAGGGTAAGGTAGGGGTCTCGTGAAGTTACCAAACCTCAATGGAGTAAAAGGAACTCTCAATCGCACCCATTTACTAACCAGTTCTTAAGAGCAAGTTCCTCAGGAGCTTCTGTGAGACTTATACAGGTCAGATTGTTGGAAACTCATCCAATTAAACCACGTGTTTCTGAACTTCTCATATGAATCATGTATAGCTGATGTCAGGTCCTCGAGAAGCATGAGGTCGTTCACCTTCTCTATCCACATAGCCACAGAAGGACATGTCTCCTTTTTCCAAAGTATCGGAATGCAGGATCTCGCAGCCATGACTAAGAACCTCAACAGTGTATGTTTATATTTGTTTGGTGGAATCCTACAGTGGTGCAACATGAAGAGGCCAGGATCTAACTCATCCGTGTATCCCGTAACTTGCCTTGTAATCTTTTTCACCTCCGACCAGAATGGTTGGAGCTTCGCACACTCCCAGAACACGTGTAGTATTGTACCATCCGCCCCACCACACCTCCAGCACTTCGGGTCTATAGAAGGAAAGAGTCTATGCAAATAAGCTGGGACTCTATACCATCTCGTCAATAATTTATAATTTGCCTCCTGCAGCTTTGAGCTTATCGAGGTAGAGTGAGCTAAAGAATAAATTGCAGATCTCTGTTCTGTAGACAGTTTGAGACCAAGATCTGTCTCCCATCGCAGCATGAAATGGGGAGTCGGTAGGTCCGGTGGAGAAATCAAACACGCGTATGTCTGTGATAAAGCATGCCTACAGTCAACTGTGGTAGAGCATAGAGATTCAAACAGTGTCTTAGGATTTAAAAACGTCCTCTTAGGAGGGAGTCTATGAAGATAATGCACAAGTTGTACACATCTCCAGAAACCCAGAGCCGTCGGGTAGGTAATTGAATTAAGTTGTTCAATGGTTGGCCACGCTTCTCCCTCACTCCATTTTTCAATCCTATCCAGACCTGCTTTTATCCAACGTTGGAACACGGGGTCATCAAGACTTGGTCGAAAGTCTGGGTGACTAAGGATCGGACTCAAGACAGAGGCAGATGGTATCATTAAGGATCTAACTAACGTGTGATCACAAATCTTGAGAGTAGACCCAATTGTCGGATGGTCATATAATAACTCTTCTTTTCGAAGTGACACCCAGGGTAATGTCCGAAGTCTGAAAGGAGTAAAATCCTGTTCGATTTGTACCCACAATTTATTTGTACCATGCCTGCACCAATCTATTACCCGCGTGAGGTGGGTGGCTATGTAATACAGTTTGATATTTGGGAGATTCACACCACCATCTTTTTTGCGTCTATACAGGATTGATCTCGCTAGACGTGGTTTCGAGTTATTCCAGATGAATTTTGTCTGCAGTTGTGCAATTGTCTTAAAGAAGGATAATGGAATGGTGATAGGTAATGTCTGTAGGTAATATAATATCCTCGGAAGGATATTAATTTTGAAAAGTTGGCATCTACCAGCCCATGTGAAAGTAGACAATAGCCATCTCTCACAGTCTACTGTAATTGACGGCAGCAGTGAAGGAAAATTTGCACCATACAGATCTCTAACATCTGGAGTAATCTGTACCCCTAAATAGCGAAGAGATTTAGGAGACCAATGAAATGTAAAGGCGTTCTGTATTCTAGTAATTCGACTCAGGGGAAGCGACACATTTAGGGCCTCAGATTTTGATCTATTTATTTTAAAATTGGAGAGAGTGTAATATGTCTCCAATTCTTTCAATAAAATGGGGAGAGAAACCTCTGGATTTGTTAGAAAGAACAGGAGATCGTCTGCATATGCCGCAATTTTATGTACACCTGATTTTACTTGCATGCCTGAAATATCTCCATTCATTCGGACATGACGCAAATATTTATCATTTTTAACACATTTGGATAACTTTAATTTGGGTTTCGCCGTGTATATTAATACACTACGAAACCCAAAAGATGCTGTCACAGATGTCACACAGGAGAGGATTGTTCCTCCCGTGTGACATCATTTCTCCCCTGCGCTTTTGGGGGATAAGTGAGCCCGTAAAAAACGCGGTGTGAATGCACCGTGTTTTTTTACGGCACTTTTTTGCATGGGTGCAAAATGCTGCAAAAAGCGCCCGCGCAAATAAAAAGAAAAAATGCGTATCGTGTGTGAACATAGCTTTAGGGTTTTGTTTGTTGAATGGCCAGTGTGAACATGCTTGTATACTTTGCATGTTTACAAACTTATACACCTGCTTATTTTTTTTGGATCTGCTGTTTAATGGCGGGTTTACACGTTGCGATATCGGCGTTCAATTTCAATGAAAAGTCACGTGGTTCGATCGTTGGAGCCGATATCGTTCCTGCGTTGTATGGTGTGAACGTCCAATACGATGCAGGAACGATGTCAATGCGATATCGGGGATTGAATGAGCGTGCTATTCAATGCTCCGATATTGAATGGAGATTGGAGCCGGGTCGTGCTGTGTGACAGCCCAATTCCGATGTGAAGTTCTAAGTCACCCATTCACTCCCATGTTAAATGGTCGTTCCTGGGTTGGGGGGCGTAGACATCGCACGGACGTTGGATTCAGAAATCGCAACGTGTAAACCTCCGATGCGATGCGGGAGAAACGAGCACTAAATGCGCGCTCCCGCGCCATTGAATTGCGATATCGCAACGATATTGAAACGTGTAAACCCACCATTAATGTTTGTCTGAGAGCCTTGCTGAGTTGAGGCCCAGTTACACACACTAATTGTGCAGAGATTGTTTGCAGATCTCTGGTTGCAGTGAAATCATGGACACATTGTTCTATTTGTACACGGCCACAAAATGGAACAATGTGTCCATGATTTCACTGCAACCAGACATCTGCAAACAATCTCTGCACAATTATCTGTGTGTGTAACTGGGCCTTTAGGCTTTGTTCACGCACTGTGTTTTTATGACAATTTTGCTGTAGTAAAAGCGCAGCAAAAGCAGGACAAAAATAGTTTGTAAACAATTTTCCTAGCATGAGTTATCTACAGCATTTTCACTGCAGGTTAGAAAAAAAAGATTTTTCTCTTTCCTTCTCTCTTTCTCCCTCCCTTTCTGTCTTTTTCTTTTTCTCTCATTCTTTTTCTTTTTCTTTCTTTCTCTTTCTTACTTTTTCTCTTTCTCTCTTTATTTTTCTCATTCTTTCTCTCTCTCTCTCTCTAATCTCTTTTGCTCATTTATACATGACAATGCACAACCTATGGTAAAACGCAGCACTGTGTTTTGAAAAGAACAGACATACTCATTCTTCAAAATGCATATAAACCTATGCAAGTTTCAGTTTTTGCACACCAAATAAACCAATGTATGTGGACATATTTTCCTGCACTCACATAGGTTTTTCAGAGAAACAAAAATGCAGGTTTAAATTTGTATACATTAACATAAAACCATGGTAAAAATGCAACACAAGAACGCTGGAAAAACTCAAGTGTGTGGACATAGTCGAACATTGCAAAATGTCCGCCCAGCAAACACTGAAGTGATTTGACCAGTCACAACTCAAGATCACATGGTGTCAAATAGAAGAGAAGCAGAGCTGCGCCAGGAACAGCAGAAGATGGTGAAGAATGTTGCTACACACTGATATGTATCAAGTGGTGGAAAAAAACAAAAACAGGGTAGTGCTTAGTATATGTGAAGCAGGGTAGAAGAGGAAGAAAAAGCTATTGGCATGTTACTGGAAGTGTTCGAAGCACGTATGAACTGTCTTGTAATGACTCCCGAGACTGTGAAATAAAGCAGGATATTAAGTGTGTATTACGCATGGGTGGATTTCCTGTTGTGACACTACATCACTAGTTTTCTTTTTTGCCCAGAAAACGCCTCTAAGGCTACTTTCACATTAGCGTTCCCATTCACTTCAATATGTGATCTGTGCGCAGGCGAAAGCCTGCGCACAAATCACCCAGTCTCGTCTGCACCAGAAATGCAACATGTTGCATTTCTGGTGCGGACGAGACTGGGTGATTTGTGCGCAGGCATCCGCCTGCGCACAGATCACATATGGGTGCGCACGGTCATGCACAGTCAAGCGCAGCAACGTGCGCTCCCATTATAAAGATAGGGACTTGCGGTGCTGCGCTTACATTGCGTCTCCCCTCCGCAGAACGCTGCGAAGGGGAACGCTAATGTGAAAGAACCCTAATGGCCCCTTTACACGCAGCTACAGGTAAAAGGTTTTCCACAGGTAACTTACTGGCTGCAGTGAAATCATGGAAACATAGTTCCATTTGTACACAGCAACAAGATAGAACCATGTCTCCATGATTTCACTGCAGCCAGTAAGTTACCTGTGGAGAACCTGTTACCTGTAGCTGCGTGTAAAGGGGCCATACCACATTTTTTGTGTAATTTCTTTAATGTTTCTGCTATTTTGTACCAGCTTTTTGTTTTTCTTATCTTTGTTTCCAGTTATTGCTATACATTCCTGTTCTGTTAATGGAAAATACTTCGATTGGATTCTCATCTCTAGAAGAAGTTGTTTCCGAGCTGGTGTCAGATATTATGTTAGAGGTATCAAATTTATGTTTTATGTACTATAAAGAAAATGTTTCATGAAACTTTGTGGAATGTAATGTGTCAAAAATGTTTTCCCTTTTTTACACAATTTTTTTTATCTTGAAGACACTGCGTTCTTTTAATACTTTGTTCCAAGTCATAGCTGTTTAATTTTTAGTTAGACCAAAATTTTTTGTGGCCCACTGAGGAAGCCACATGTAGTGAAATGTAGGTTGGGGTCTTGCACGTGCAGGCCTTTTCTCTGGCCCTTACAAATGGGTAAATGCAGTATCTTATTGATGTTTACCTTTTCTTGGACTTTATAAACTGCGGGTATGGTACAATACAATGTAATATGTGATAACTAAATCAACAATCAGAGAAAGCTTTGACCCACTGTTCCCTGGCCCTCCCCATCACCGCTCAGCCCTCCTCGTCCAAAGGAAGCTTTTCCACCGTGATAGAGGATCAGCTCTCCTCTCTTCTAGCGTGATCGCACCTAACTACCTGTGCCCTCAACTCACTCCCCTCCCACCTCATCCCGAACCACACCACTGTCCTCATTCCTGCCCTAACCCACCTCTTCAACCTATCACTCGCTTACCAGTGTCTTCCAATCATCCCTCAAACATGCCTTGATCACACCCATCCTTAAAATATCCTCCCACGATCCAGCTTCTATTTCCAACTATCGCCCCATATCCCTTCTCCCCTTTGCCTCAAAACTACTTGAACAACACGTCCACTCTGAGTTGTCCTCCCACCTCTTCTCTTGCTCCCTCTTTGACCGCCTACAATCCGGCTTCCTTCCCCATCACTCCACTGAAACAGCCTTAACCAAAGTTGCCTTTGACTTGCTGACCGCCAAGAGCAAGCGCCACTACTCTGTCCTCCTCTTCCTTGACCTATCTGCTGCCTTTGACACCATTGACCACTCCCTCTTACTCCAGATTCTGGAATCCCTTGGCATAATTGACCTAGCCCTCTCCTGGATCTCCTCTTATCGAACTGACCAGACCTTCACCGTCACCCACTCCCAAACTTCCTCATCGTCCTAGCCTCTATCTGTCAGTGTCCCCCAAGGCTCAGTTCTGCGACCCCTACTTTTCTCCATTTACACCCTCTGCCTCGGACAACTCATCGAATCCCATGGCGTTCAGTACCATCTCTACGCCGACGACATCCAGATCTACCTATCTGGACCTGACATCACCTCCCTTTTATCCAAAATTCCACAATGCCTGTCTGCCATCTCATCCTTTTTCTCTGCTCACTTCCTCAAACTGAATATGGACAAAACCGAGCTTATCGTCTTCCCCCCCAAATCGCTTTCCCACGTCCCACGCTACCAGACATATCCATCAGAGTCAATGACCTCTCTCTCCCCAGTCCCCCACGCCAAGTGTCTCGGGTTATCCTCAACTCCTCCCTCTCTTTCAAACTTCACGTCCAAGCCCTCACCACCTTCTGCCAACTTAACCTCAAAAACATTTCCCGGTTCCTCTTTTTCCTTGATCATGGCACAGCTAAAACACTTGCCCATACCCTCATCATTTCCTGCATTGACTACTGCAACTTCCTGTTAACCGGCCTCCCTGCTACCTCCCTCGCACCTCTCCAATCTATCCTGAACTCCGCTGCTTGACTCGCCTGTTTTCCCGCTACTCCTCGGTCGCTCCTCTCTATCAAGGCCTCCATGGGTTCCCCACCCCTCAGAGATTCCGCTTCAAAATACTAACCTTAACGTACAAAGTCATCCACAACCTGTCCCCTCCATACATCTGAGATGCTCTCCCGGTACCTACCCTCACGCAACCTGCGCTCCTCCCAAAAACTCCTTCTCTACTCCCACCTCATTTCTACCTCCCTCAACCGCATACAGGATTTCCCCCGTGCATCCGCTGTCTTCTGGAACTCTCTTTCCCAACACATCAGGCATTTGCCCACCCTGGGGTCCTTCAAAAGACATCTGAAAACCCACCTCTTCCGGTAGGCCTACAATCTGCAATTAGACCCAGTCCACCACACTGTCTCTGATTCGGCACTACCGCCTTCATAGACTGTGAGCCCTTGAGGACAGGGTCCCACTCCCTCCTATTTCTGTTTGTACAGACTACATGAATATATTGAACTTGTCCTCGTCTATCCTCCTATCATGTTAAGCGCCATGGGAACTAATGTTACTATATTAATAAATACCGTATATACTCGTGTATAAGCCGAGTTTTTCAGCCCAAAATTTGTGCTGAAAAGTCTCCCCCTCGGCTTATACACGGGTCTATACGGTAGGCTGCGTGGTGGGGGCTGGGGAGGCTGCTGTATGAGCGGCCCTGTCACGTGGGGCCGCTCATTATATATGCACTGCTTCCCCCTGTCAATCAGCGGCAGGGGGAAGCAGTGCATATATGCCCCCCAAATGCTGGCACTCTCCCCCCTTGTAAGGGTCCCCCCCGCTGCTTATATTACCATCCCGGTCTTCTGCTCAGCGCCGCTCCTCGGTGCTCCGTCCTCGCTGCTCCCGTCCTGCTACATCCGGGATCTCCGGCCGTCGCAGGCATATGATGTCATCGTGCGACGGCCGGGGATCCCGGATGTAGCAGGACGGGAGCAGCGAGGACGGAGCACCGAGGAGCGGCGCTGAGCAGAAGACTGGGATGGTAAGAGAAGCAGGCGGGGGGGGGGCCCTTACAAGGGGGGCGAGTGCCAGCATTTGGGGGCTGCTGGGTACCCCCAGGGGGCTGCTGGGTACCCCCTGGGGGCTGCTGGGTACCGCCTAGGGGCCGCTGGATACCCCCAGTGGGCTGCTGGGTACCCCCGGGGGCCTGCTGTTTGTACCCCCGGGGGCCTGCTGTTTGTACCCCCGGGGACATGCTGTATGTACCCCCGGGGACATGCTGTATGTACCCCCGGGGGCCTGCTGTATGTACCCCCGGGGGCCTGCTGTATGTACCCCCGGGGGCCTGCTGTATGTACTCCCGGGGGCTTGCTGTATATACCCCCGGGGGCCTGCTGTATATACCCCCGGGGGCCTGCTGTATATACCCCCGGGGGCCTGCTGTTTGTACCCCCGGGGGCCTGCTGTTTGTACCCCCGGGGGCCTGCTGTTTGTACCCCCGGGGGCCTGCTGTTTGTACCCCCGGGGGCCTGCTGTTTGTACCCCCGGGGGCCTGCTGTTTGTACCCCCGGGGGCCTGCTGTTTGTACCCCCGGGGGCCTGCTGTATATACCCCCGGGGGCCTGCTGTATATAACCCCGGGGGCCTGCTGTATATACCCCCGGGGGCCTGCTGTATATACCCCCGGGGGCCTGCTGTATATACCCCCGGTGGCCTGCTGTATATATACCCCTGGGGGCCTGATGTATATACCCCCGGGGGCCTGCTGTATTATTACCCCCGGGGGCCTGCTGTATATACCCCCGGGGGCCTGCTGTATATACCCCCGGGGGCCTGCTGTATATACCCCCGGTGGCCTGCTGTATATACCCCCGGTGGCCTGCTGTATATACCCCTGGGGGCCTGCTGTATATACCCCTGGGGGCCTGCTGTATACCCCTGGGGGGCTGCTGTATACGATACTACTGGGGCCTGTATACCACACTGCTGGGGGCTGTATACCTCACTGCTGGGGTTGTATACCTGTGCTGGAGTCCACCCTCGGCTTATACGCGAGTCAATAAGTTTTCCCAGTTTTTGGGGGCAAAAGTAGGGGGGTCGGCTTATACACGGGTCGGCTTATACACGAGTATATACGGTAATAATAATAAAACCATTATTGGAGCTTACTTAATTTATGGTTCTCTAGTTTTCAGTGTTATGGATTAACTGTTTGACTCCTGTACATTGCTATCTCTTTTCTGTTGAGAAAGGTGAAGCACTTTAATAATGACCCTACATTTAGACATTTAAACAATATGTTTAGGTAGAATGTATATGCTTTTGAAACAGCCATATATACCATGATGCCTCAACTGTAATATGTGTCTTTTCTGCTTGCATTCAATATAAGATCTGCACGCTAATACATCTGTACACTGAAAAAAATCTTTTACTGTTGTTTCTAATTATTAATTTACACTCATATATTTCTTGTTTATCAATTTTTTTGTGGGGAAAGTTGATATTTTTAATGCTACTATTTTGGTCATCATTTGCGTTTTTTTTCTTTGAAGTTACTTTTATTTTGTCTTGTTGCATTTGTTGTTTTATTGTGTCAAATACTGTAAAGAGGGTCATGTGGTTTATCATCTTTGTGCAAAATAAAAAATCCTCTTAATTTTTATCTATAACTGGTTTAGTAACTTTTATGCAGAAAGTCTCGTTTTCTGCAAAATTTGTGATAAAATCTTTCTTGGAAGTGACTGAAGTAAATTCTCGGCAAAATTCATTGACGTTTTTTTTGAACCATCAATTTTCATTATTTTCAGCATAGAAAAAGAAAAAACATACAACAATGTCGACATTATTGACAGTGATAGAATCAAAGGAAAACGTCAAATCTTGCAAGTTTCAAGAAAGGGGTATAAATGTTAATATAAGCATACAAATATACTTCTGAATCCTCACTGATGATTAAAATGACCTTGCGTAATCTCCTCTGAATTGATTACAATAAAAGAAAAAGAAAACAAATACACTGTCTGTTTTATGTCAACTTCTCAGCCTGAAAGGCTAATCAACCTTATATAAGAAAAGACCTACCGTATATACTCGTGTATAAGCCGACCCGTGTATAAGCCGACCCCCCTTTTTTTGCCCCCAAAAACTGGGAAAACTTATTGACTCGCGTATAAGCCGAGGGTGGACCCCAGTACATGTATACAGCCCCCAGCAGTGTGGTATACAGGCCCTCCCAGTGGTATACAGGACCCAGTAGTATGATATACAGCCACCAGGACAGGTATCAGCCCCCAGCAGTAAGGTATACAGGTCCCCCCAGTGGTATACAGCCCCCAGCAGTATTGTATGCAGCCCCCAGCAGTGAGGTGTACAGGCCCCCCCAGTGGTATACAGGCCCCAGCAGTATGGTACACAGCAGGCCCCCAGTGGTAAACAGCAGTCCCCCAATAGTATACAGCAGGCCCCCAGTAGTATACAGCAGGCGAGTGCCGGCAGGAGGGGGCTGTATCAGATAGTGCACTGCTCCCCCAGCCGCGGGATGCAGTGCACTATGTGATGCAGCCCCCTCCTGCTGGCACTCGCCCCCACACTGTGCAGAGCCCCCCACACTGTGAAGAGCCCCCCCCCCGCTGCATTAACTTACCATCACCGTCTTCAGCACCGCGAGTCCTCCAGTCCATCCTCGCGCGCTGTGTTTCCGGTCTCATGTGAGTGGGAACACAGCGAGCGAGCAAGGACTGGAGGACTCGCGGTGATGAAGACGGTGGAGGGTAAGATAATGCAGCGGGGGGCTCTGCACAGTTTGGGGGCGAGTGCCAGCAGGAGGGGGGCTGCCTTCATACTACCACTGGGGGCTGTATGCACGGCTGCCGCTGTGATGGGCGGGAGGAGCCGTGCATATCTAATGAGCGGCACCACGTGATGGGCCGCTCAGTCAGCAGCCTCCCCCCGCCTCCTTCAGCCTCCCCAGCACCCGGACACAGCCCTCACACACCACATACCGTATTGACCCCTGTATAAGCCGAGGGGGTGACTTTTCAGCCCAATTTTTGGGCTGAAAAACTCGGCTTATACACGAGTATATACGGTATTCTAGCTTGCTTTACTGAGAGTATTAATTCTATTATATAGTTACGTTAGTACTACGAGAGTATAAATAAATAAAAAAAAAATATAAACCTGCTTCTTCGAAATGTCATACCTATTTCTTACAACAGTCAAGTTAATTTTAGCCGCCCCAACGTTCCATTGAGATCCTCAAGAGCATACTATGACGAGTTCTTGTAGGGCGTCATAAACATCTTAATGTCGGAATCCCCCAATTCCCCCTTCAATGAATGGTCTCCACTTCAGAAAAAACTTTTTCGCCATTCTATCTGTATTTCTTAACGCTTCTAATGATTCTAGATCCATGGCTTTTCTAAGGTTCTCATGCACCATGTCCAACTCCGGAGCGCGGTCCCTAAGCCAATTTTGAAGCAGTAACCTCTTTGCCACTATAGTGATTGTGTGGAATAGAATATGTGGTTGTTGTTGTCCACCGCCTTCCCTTTCCGTTCTAAAATGAAATAACCATAGCATAGGGTTCAAACTGTCATTCATGTTAAGCAGTTTCGAGGTCATATCTTTTACCCTGGTCCAGTATAACTGTGACTCCACACAGGACCACATCCCATGCTCCAGATCCGTCCCATGCAGTTTACATTTGGGGCAGTGAACCCACCTCCCTGGATTGTTAGGGGTAGGTGGTAGATTGAAACCCTGAATCGTCCCATGCATAAGGCGAAATTGATAGTCTCTCCACCTTTCGTTAGTTATATATTTTCTGACTAATCTCCAACCCTCCGATAAATTTTGCGGTGGGTCTGAAACATTCAGCAGTTTCTTCCACTTGGAAAATAATTTCTCCGAGCAAAGCGGTCTGAGTGTGTCCTGTAATTACCCATATATGTAAGATATAGATGTGTCGTTTACCCCCAATGCCAACAAGTCAACCCATAAGGAATGATCTAGCTCCCCCGAAACGTCGATCAGGTTAGATCTGAGAAAGAATAATATCTGCTGGCATTGTAAAAAGTGTGTCCTAGGGAGATCAAACTTCACTAAAATCTCTTCACCCGTCATCCATCTCTTTTCATCCCTATGCATAATGTCACCCACTGTCAGTATCCCCTTCTCTCTCCAAGTTCGAAAGAGTGTATTTTCATATCCTGGTTTAAATGCCGGACAAGCCCATGGATTTAAACCTTTAGAGATTTTCCAGGAGAGGTGCATTTTTTTTCCTCACACTCTTCCACGTTAGTATCGTGTCCCTGCAAATAGTCGTATTTTTGATGTTTGTTGGTATGCTAGCCAATGGGGAATGTAATAGTGAAGGCAAGTCCCACGGTTTTGACAGCTCTCTCTCCAGCTCCACATCAGCAAACCTATTGGTATTTTTGACCCAATCTAAGACCGTTATACACGCCAGATTGTACCCCCTAACATCCGGTAGCCGGAGCCCTCCCTCTAACTTTGGCTGTAGTAAAGTGTTAAAGGCTATTCTACATTTCTTCCCTCTCCAAAGGAATTTTGAGAAAGCTCTGTTAAGCCTCTTAATATCAACATGTTTCAAAAGCAAAGGGATTGTCTGAAGCGGGTAAAGCAATCTTGCAAAGCTTATCATCCTAATAAGGTGGCCATGTCCCAATAGCGACAGGGGGAGATTTTTCCATCCGTCAAGCTCCTTTTCAATTTTAGCTATAATTGGGGTAAAATTTAGCCTGTAAATCTGGCCAGCTGTTCATGCTAGGTGAATACCCAGGTATTTAATATCATCTTTCATCACTTTAATCCCAAAGAATTTGTCTCCTCCCAGAGACTCCCTCCTCCCCTTGATAAAAAGGATCTCGCATTTATCCCTGTTTAATCGCAAGCCAGAGAATTTGCCTAGTTTCTCAATATCCGATATAATAGATGGGAGGTCTCTGTCCGGATTCTGTACAAATATGATAATGTCGTCTGCAAATAGCGACAATTTAATTTCTTTTTTTCCTATTTTTATACCTTCATAGGGGCTACAGGATTCCAAATAGAGTGCCAGGGGTTCAATCGCTAAATTAAAAAGCAGGGGGGACAAAGGGCAGCCTTGGCGGGTCCCCTTCTCTAATTTAAATGTGTCAGAAAGGAAACATGGCACACTGACACAAGCTCTCGGGTGGGCATATAGGGACCGTAG
Source organism: Allobates femoralis (assembly GCA_033576535.1). NCBI lineage: Eukaryota > Metazoa > Chordata > Amphibia > Anura > Aromobatidae > Allobates > Allobates femoralis. Next base: position 348,972,702 of record JARQOC010000005.1, on the reverse strand, counting down.
AAACTGTCGAAAGGGGCCCTTCAACTCAACGGAGTCCAGCACTCTATCCAGCCAGGACCATCTGACATTGTCAAATGCTTTTTCAGCATCAAGAGTGATCATGGCTGGATTTTCTCCTACATTCCTAGTCTGTCTCCCCACTTCTTCCATAAGTAACATCGCTTTCCTTATGTTAGTGGCAGTCGAGAGTCCCTTAATAAAGCCTGATTGATGAGGTGCGATCAACTTTGGTAAGAGTTGTGCTAGTCTGTCGGCTAATATTTTTGATAAAATTTTTAGGTCTTGGTTAATAAGGGAGATGGGTCTGTAACTCGCCGGGTCGGTTGGGGGTCTACCCGGTTTAGGGATTAATTTTATATGGGCCATATTCATTCTGTCCGGGATAGGGGAACCCTGAAGGAAAGAATTTAAAAGATCTTTTAGAACGGGTGATATTTGTTCCTTTAAAGATTTGAAGAAGGCCCCATTAAAGCCATCCGGGCCAGGGGCCTTGCCTGGGTTCAATGAGCCAATGGCAGATTCTATTTCCTCAATTGTTATGGGGTTGTTTAGAAAGAGGGCATCATCTGTAGATAGTTTAGGCAATTTGATCATATTTAGCCACGAACTCTCTCCTAGTTTGGCATCTCCTACTTCACTGTATATAGAGGCGTAATATTTCCCCAGTGTCTGCACAATGTCCTTTGGGTCAGTCAGAGTATTCCCATATTTGTCCTGATCATCCTAATCGGAGTGGACATCAGTCTGCCCTTAGCCAGGCGTGCCAGTAGATGACCAGCTTTGTCTCCGAATCTGTGCAAGTCCAACTCTAGTCTGTTCTTATACAGGTTCTCGCGTCTCTCAGCCCACATATCGAACTCTTTCTTAGCCAGTAGCCAAGCCTCTCTATCTACATCAGACATAGAATGTTTGTGTAAGGAATAAGCCCCACGTACATTTGCGCTAGCTTTTAAGTACTGTTCCTTAACCCTCCTTTTCAACCTCATGCAATATGCCATAATGTTGCCTCGTAATACCGTTTTTGCTGTCTCCCAGAACAAGGAAGGATCAGAGCGATGCTCCCCGTTATTCAAAGAAAAGTCTGCCCACCACTCCCCGAGGCATTTGGCAAAGTTGTCCTCCCGTACCATAATGTCTGGGAATCTCCACAGATAGTCTGTCCCCTTCTGGTATATGTCCCTCGTTTCCATGACCACTGGGCTGTGATCAGAGATGACCATGTTCTCAACCGTGACCTCGTTTACTCTTTGAAATGTCAGGGGTGTGGCAAAGAACATGTCCAGCCTCGACCAGGATTGGTGAGCGTTTGAGTAATGGGTAAATTCCCTATCTAGAGGGTGAAGTGAGCGCCAAGCATCACTCATGTTGCATTGGTTGAACAGATCTTCCAGAAAATGAATCCCAGAAGAAGCTGTATCTCCTGAATCAAAGGGTCTAGTCCCCGAGCTATGTTGTCTGTCTTCCCCTTCATTGAGCACCATGTTGAAGTCCCCCCCCACTATTCTACTGTTTTCCTGGTCAATTAGTAATTGGGCTTGTAGATTGCGTAGAAAGGACTTTTGAGCTACATTAGGGGCATAGATGTTATATATGCTGAAAGTGTCTTTTTGGATTTGGAGATTTAAATGGATCAATCTGCCCTCCTGGTCCGCATTAGACAGAACCGTGTGTGCTAGAGATCTATTGCTCAAAATCAGTACTCCAGCTATTCGGTTGACTGCCCAGAGCCGTGAATCTCCCCCACCCACACCTTCTTTAATCTAAAAAAAATCCTCAGTCGTCAGGTGGGTCTCCTGGAGCATGACCACATCTGCACGCAGACATTTAAGATGTCAAAGAACCATCATGCGTTTCGCTGGGGAACGCAGCCCCTTCACATTCCATGAGACCCACCTAACCATGACAGCCAAGCACAATTGGTGTCGTGGGAGAATTGTTTAGGACTAATCGGGTACAACCAATACATTGGGAACCTTTATAGGCTTCTATTACCTGAGCGTTCGGAAAAGAAGACAATTGTGAAGCAACAAATAAGACATTTCTGTACTCTCCTAGAATTTTCAATAGGTCTCTCTCTCCTCTTCTTCTAAATCTCTCCCTCCCCATGACGCAGTCAAATGACTTCTCTTTTTTCCTCTCTGATAAGTCACCGCTGCCCCTACCCTGCCACATATTTTGAATATATGTAAGAGTAAAATTGAAACGACCAACTATCCCCGAGCCATCATCCCTCTCCCTCCCCCTTCCCTTTTCATGAAGTTATTAACATTATCAACCAGGCCTAACAGCCACTCTGATCCGGCATGCAAATGCTACAATAATCTATTGAAAAGAAGATAACTCGTGCCCAAGAAAATGGGCATATCAGTCGATATGTGAGAAAGAGAGGAGAGGGGGAAAAAAAAAACACAACATCAACAATATTATATCTCCTCCATCTGTCAATGGTGGGCATCTGTGGAGGTCCACATCAAATTAAAGATTGCGCCGAACACTCTTCCTTTGGAGAATTAGGTCACGCTGTTTTTTTCTTACTCCATCTTGTTGCCGGTTGTCGCTGTTGTCTTGGCGTTGAAGGTCTCGACGATCCCTCTTCCAGGGCAGAATCCGAGTGCAGTGTATAAGGCCGCTGACACCAATGAGGAGTAGAGGGCAGGTTATTATACCACCTCTTACAGCGCCCCGGGTGACTTATATGGAACCACCTGGTAACCAACACAGCACAGTCGCTCCTGAGGACGCCCAGCTATACTAGCGGGCAGAAACGCGTCGAGAGGTCGTACGCTGTATGACAGAGACTGAGAGGTCGTACGCTGTATGATAGAGACTGGGACTGATGGAACATCTTTAACATCAGATAAGTGAAAATGATAAGGTCTAACTCTGCTTGAATGGGTTACTAACCTGTCTACTTGTGATGACTGCTTAACCTGCGTTATTGCCCACTATTTGAGTAGAATAGGGGCGAATTATTGTGTTCACATATATGCTGGTGATGTGAGGAGGTTTCAAGGGATAGATGGTACCCCACCTTGAGACTTGCTATATTGAGTTTATGGTAACATCAAGTAGAACACTCCCCTAAAAACACATACATCCAAGCTGCACACACACACGCAGGAAGGGCACTGGGATTTGACCCAGGCTCGTACTCTAGCACATTCAAGATATAACTGACAGGTACCCTGCCGGTAGCAAATTGCCCTGAGTGAGGACATAGGGACACTCAGGGTGAGCCGCCGTGGAACGGGGACACCACTTACTTAACGTGTCTAAATCTCCGTAGTCAGGCAGGGACAGTTGGTAGGAGAAGGATAGAGATATAGGGATCCTCCCCTACAACTGTTCATCCCTTGTTTTACTAGATACAGGTGTAGGGTTACACACACTATTGATTGTTTTTAGTAATGACTAAATAAAGAATTCATTTTAATGTGCACTCTTTGGTGATTTATATTATTTGTGTATAGAGTCACACCCAATTATTATTTCAGAATATAATTTGCAGTCTATAAGACCTAACAGAGTCTTGATTTGAGTCAATTGGGTCTGCCATCTGTCTTGGGCTGGTGGATCCTCCAGATCTGGGTGAAGCGTTTTTCTTGACCTCTGCCATCGCTTCCTCAGGTGCGGTGAAGGACATAATCACTCCTTCTGGTGAACGAAACTTTAGAGCGGCAGTGTAATTCAGTTGGAAGCGGGTATTTCTTTTATAAAGAATTGTGCACACCTCACTAAATGCCCTCCTGAGCCTTGTCACCTCAACGGAATAGTCGGCAAAGACCAGGATTTTATTTCCCAAAACCACAAGGGGATGTCGTTTGGCTTTGTAAGCCCGCAAGATCTCTTCCTTCTCCCTATGGTTTAGGTACTTGGTAATGGCGTGGCAGGCTTTGTTAGTGTCTCTACCTCGTGCGGAGTTGTTACCCTCTCCTACACCCAGTGGCTCTCTGGGCGGACCGATTCTATGTGTGCGTTCGGTTTTGCACTTATGTGTTAGGCCCAATGCTTTAGGCAGTTCCACCTCAAAGATCTAGTTGTTTTAGGGGGACCGATTCGGGGAGACCCACAATTTTTAGATTGCTTCTGTGTGACCTGTTCTCGATGTCATCCAACTTATTTAAGGCATATTCATTATGTTTCTGGAGGGTCTGCAGCTGACGTTCTAGATCAATTACTTTATCTTCCGCTGAGAAGATTCTGGCTTCAGCTTCATGTAGTTGTTGGTCATGAGTGTCTATTTTGGTCTTTATTTCTTGGGTGGATGCTATCACCAGGTCAGAAATTGCTTGTTTAAAATCGTCAGCTAGGTAATGGGCCATTTCCCTGGCCAGAGACTTGAAGTCTAGCTGATAAAGAGAAGAGATCTGTGCATTGGGCTCTCTGCTGCGTCTCTCCCCACCTTCCTCCTCACTCTGCTGCTGGGAATGCTGCTGGGGAATCTGCTGGGCCAAAGCTGTTGGTTCCAGGCTGCCTGTCATCTCCCAGCCTCTTGTGTTAATGTGCCCCTCCATCACAGCCAGCATCTCATTCTGCCTCTCTAATGGGAGGCTTTCTTTATCCTCCAGACCGTACTGTCTCTTGGCGTCCGCCATTACCTTTTTGGCGCCATCCAGCGCTGCCTCCTGGATGTGAGCACTCGCTTCTCCCTTGCCGCCGCGAGTAACATATCGATCCATCGTGACTGGCGATCCCGGTCTGATTCCAGACATTGTGGAGAAGATTTGCCGGCGGGGGCCCGGGGTTAAGGCCAGTATTCTGCGGCGGGCTGCGGAGCTTCACTCACCCGCGACCGCTCATGGAGGCACCGGAACCGGAAGTCTCTTCATTGACGTTTTTAAAAAATTGCAATTGAAGAATCAGCCTACTGCGTGTAGAAACCCCAAACCCCATCCACAATGGTGAAACAAATGAGATACAGTGGAAAACACAAAAGCCTAGAACAAAAAGAAAGCTCAAATGCCATAATTACGAATTGGACTATGAGTTTAAAATAGGAGAAAAAACATAACATTTGTAACTTCTCATGTGTTGTTGTGGTATCTCACATGTTGATTTTATCACAAGAGGCAGTACAGTTATGTTGATCCCAAATATATAGTTTTTGTGTTTTGTTTTGTTTTTATAATTTTCCTTTTGTCCAAGAAAAAAAAATCCTTATTTTGAGGCATAATTTTATTTTGTTCTATCAACGTAATTGCATAAGGGCTTGTGTTTATGGGCTGAGTTTATGTACCATTTTGAGCTTCCTTTTTATATATTTTTTCAATCTTTATTGGAAGCTGAGGAAAGAAAAACAACTATTTTATTTAATTTACTCAGTGTAAGTAAGGAGAAAACTTTTTTTGTTTGTTTTAATACATACGCTTTTTGTTGCCTCTGTAAAATAAGGCTTGAGAAATTGACTAATGGGTCAACCAGTAGCGGTTGTAAGCTTAGAATAGACAGTCTCAATGCGAACCAGGTTTATCAACCAGCATTAGCTGACAAGATTTGTTTGCTGCATTTTAAAGAGAACCTGACCCCTCCAAATCACCCCCAACCCTATTAATACCTGTCCCTGCACCATGACAGATCATTATTAGTGGTCCTTTTCTGTAAAAAAAAGCGCTCTGTAACATTGGAATAATCAACACTATACACTTACAAATCTGAGACTTTTTGTCCCTGAATAAGTCTCACAGGGCGTCCCCTGTGAGACTCTAAGCCCTCCATAGGTGCTCATTTTCACGCCCTGAATGATCTACCCTCTCTCTGTCTGTGCTGCTGTGATGTGGAGCTGAAGGCAGGACTAATGATTTGCATTCTGTGAGTGATAGAGAGGGGGGAGGGTAAAGCCTGCACAAGCAGAGGAACACAGAGAGGGGCTGGATCCTGGAGCTGCAGAACAACACACCCTGGTGACTAAAGAATATAGCCCCTGCTAATTATAATCACTAATGAGTGAGTATTAAAACGTTTTTATGCACTTTCACAGGATGCTTTTAGGAGACAAAAGAAGTGTGAGATTAGTGATAATATGCTGCAGAGACATGTTTTGGTAGCTTAGGAGGCGTTCTGGAGGTAACAGGATCCCTTTAAGACTGTATAGTCTGTTAATAATTCTGTCCCGATATGTTATGTATGTATTACTAAAGAAACTTGTCACTAGTTTCTTCTTGAACACCTTTTGTATTCTTTTTTTATATTTTAGGTATTGATTCAGAGGGACATGCAGCAAACTTTGTTGAGACAGAGCAAATTGTATACTGTAATGGAGGAAAAGCATCATTCGTGCAAGTGAGAATCTTATTGATATTTTTCGTACTGGCATGTAAAATTCAGATTTTGCCTTTCCAGCTATATTGGAGATAGGAAACATGGACTTCAGTTGCTATGATCATTTAGAATGATTTCTCTCTGAAAATGTTAATACCGTATATACTCGTGTATAAGCCGACCCGTATATAAGCCGACCCCCCTACTTTTGCCCCAAAAATCTGGAAAAACCTATTGACTCGTGTATAAGCCGAGGGTGGACCCCAGCACAGGTATACAGCCCCCAGCAGTGTGGTATACAGGCCCCCCCCAGTGGTATACAGGCCTCCCCAGTGGTAGTATACAGCAGCCCCAGTGGTAGTATATAGCATCCCCAGCAGCCCCAGTGGTACTATATAGCATCCCCAGTGGTAGTATATAGCAGCCCCAGTGGTAGTATATAGCATCCCCAGCAGCCCCAGTGGTAGTATATAGCATCCCCAGCAGCCCCAGTGGTAGTATATAGCAGCCCCAGCAGCCCCAGTGGTAGTATACAGCAGCCCCAGTGGTAGTATACAGCAGCCCCAGTGGTAGTATATAGCATCCCCAGCAGCCCCAGTGGTACTATATAGCATCCCCAGTGGTAGTATATAGCATCCCCAGCAGCCCCAGTGGTAGTATATAGCATCCCCAGCAGCCCCAGTGGTAGTATATAGCATCCCCAGCAGCCCCAGTGGTAGTATATAGCATCCCCAGCAGCCCCAGTGGTAGTATACAGCAGCCCCAGTGGTAGTATATAGGAGCCCCAGCAGCCCCAGTGGTAGTATACAGGAGCCCTAGTGGTAGTATACAGGAGCCCAAGCAGCCCCAGTGGTAGTATACATCAGCCCCAGATGTATATACAGCCCCAGAGGTAGTATACAGCCCCAGTGGTAGTATACATCAGCCCCAGAGGTATATGCAGCCCCAGTGGTAGTATACAGGAGCCCAAGCAGCCCCAGTGGTAGTATACATCAGCCCCAGATGTATATACAGCCCCAGTGGTAGTATACAGCCCCAGTGGTAGTATACATCAGCCCCAGTGGTAGTATACAGGAGCCCAAGCAGCCTCAGTGGTAGTATACATCAGCCCCAGATGTATATACAGCCCCAGTGGTAGTATACAGCCCCAGTGGTAGTATACATCAGCCCCAGAGGTATATGCAGCCCCAGTGGTAGTATACAGCCCCAGTGGTACTATCCAGCAGCCCCAGAGGTATATACAGCCCCAGTATTAATAAACAGCCCCCCCCTCCTTATCATGGCCCCCCAGGCTGCGGCAGCTGTCAAAATAACAAACAGTTTATGCATCACCTTCCGACGCAGCTCTGCGCTCCTCAGCTCCTCCGCTCGCCGGCTGCTTCTTCCTTGTTGTGCCGACTTCTGTGACCGCGCGCAGGAAATGACGTCATCTCCTGCGCCCGGTCACATGACACCGGCACAAGAAGAAAGAAGAAGCCGGCGAGCGGAGGACCGGAGGAGCGCAGAGCTGCGTCGGAAGGTGATGCATAAACTGTTTGTTATTTTGACAGCTGCCGCAGCCTGGGGGCCCATGATAAGGAGGGGGGGGGGCTGTTTATTAATACTGGGGGACCCATATTAAGGAGGGGGGCTGTGTATTGCAATATGCACGGCATCCCCCCGCCGTTGATGGACGGGGGGATGCCGTGCATATTCATTGCACTAATGAGGCGGCCCCACGTGACCGCCTGCGGTCACCGCGGCCCCCTCCTGCCTCCTCCAGCTCCCGGTCACAGCCCCCCCCCACAGCATTACCGTATAGACCCGTGTATAAGCCGAGGGGGGGACTTTTCAGCCCAATTTGTGGGCTGAAAAACTCGGCTTTTTTATATTTTAGGTATTGATTCAGAGGGACATGCAGCAAACTTTGTTGAGACAGAGCAAATTGTATACTGTAATGGAGGAAAAGCATCATTCGTGCAAGTGAGAATCTTATTGAATTTTTCGTACTGGCATGTAAAATTCAGATTTTGCCTTTCCAGCTATATTGGAGATAGGAAACATGGACTTCAGTTGCTATGATCATTTAGAATGATTTCTCTCTGAAAATGTTAATACCGTATATACTCGTGTATAAGCCGACCCGTATATAAGCCGACCCCCCTACTTTTGCCCCAAAAATCTGGAAAAACCTATTGACTCGTGTATAAGCCGAGGGTGGACCCCAGCACAGGTATACAGCCCCCAGCAGTGTGGTATACAGGCCCCCCCCAGTGGTATACAGGCCTCCCCAGTGGTAGTATACAGCAGCCCCAGTGGTAGTATATAGCATCCCCAGCAGCCCCAGTGGTACTATATAGCATCCCCAGTGGTAGTATATAGCATCCCCAGCAGCCCCAGTGGTAGTATATAGCATCCCCAGCAGCCCCAGTGGTAGTATATAGCATCCCCAGCAGCCCCAGTGGTAGTATATAGCAGCCCCAGTGGTAGTATACAGCAGCCCCAGTGGTAGTATACAGCAGCCCCAGTGGTAGTATATAGCATCCCCAGCAGCCCCAGTGGTACTATATAGCATCCCCAGTGGTAGTATATAGCATCCCCAGCAGCCCCAGTGGTAGTATATAGCATCCCCAGCAGCCCCAGTGGTAGTATATAGCATCCCCAGCAGCCCCAGTGGTAGTATATAGCATCCCCAGCAGCCCCAGTGGTAGTATACAGCAGCCCCAGTGGTAGTATATAGGAGCCCCAGCAGCCCCAGTGGTAGTATACAGGAGCCCTAGTGGTAGTATACAGGAGCCCAAGCAGCCCCAGTGGTAGTATACATCAGCCCCAGATGTATATACAGCCCCAGAGGTAGTATACAGCCCCAGTGGTAGTATACATCAGCCCCAGAGGTATATGCAGCCCCAGTGGTAGTATACAGGAGCCCAAGCAGCCCCAGTGGTAGTATACATCAGCCCCAGATGTATATACAGCCCCAGTGGTAGTATACAGCCCCAGTGGTAGTATACATCAGCCCCAGTGGTAGTATACAGGAGCCCAAGCAGCCTCAGTGGTAGTATACATCAGCCCCAGATGTATATACAGCCCCAGTGGTAGTATACAGCCCCAGTGGTAGTATACATCAGCCCCAGAGGTATATGCAGCCCCAGTGGTAGTATACAGCCCCAGTGGTACTATCCAGCAGCCCCAGAGGTATATACAGCCCCAGTATTAATAAACAGCCCCCCCCTCCTTATCATGGCCCCCAGGCTGCGGCAGCTGTCAAAATAACAAACAGTTTATGCATCACCTTCCGACGCAGCTCTGCGCTCCTCAGCTCCTCCGCTCGCCGGCTGCTTCTTCCTTGTTGTGCCGACTTCTGTGACCGCGCGCAGGAAATGACGTCATCTCCTGCGCCCGGTCACATGACACCGGCACAAGAAGAAAGAAGAAGCCGGCGAGCGGAGGACCGGAGGAGCGCAGAGCTGCGTCGGAAGGTGATGCATAAACTGTTTGTTATTTTGACAGCTGCCGCAGCCTGGGGGCCCATGATAAGGAGGGGGGGGGGCTGTTTATTAATACTGGGGGACCCATATTAAGGAGGGGGGCTGTGTATTGCAATATGCACGGCATCCCCCCGCCGTTGATGGACGGGGGGATGCCGTGCATATTCATTGCACTAATGAGGCGGCCCCACGTGACCGCCTGCGGTCACCGCGGCCCCCTCCTGCCTCCTCCAGCTCCCGGTCACAGCCCCCCCCCACAGCATTACCGTATAGACCCGTGTATAAGCCGAGGGGGGGACTTTTCAGCCCAATTTGTGGGCTGAAAAACTCGGCTTATACACGAGTATATACGGTACTTAAAAAAAAAAAAAAAAAAACAGGTAAAGCACCAATCTTATTACATACAGTTGAAACCAGTTTACATACACTATATTAAAAGACACACGCATGTTTTTCTCACTATATGACATGAATTCAGAATAAACCTTTCTCATTTTAGGTTAATTAGGATTACCAGAATTATTTAAATTTGCCAAATGCCAGAATAATGAAAGAGAGGATGTTTTAAGGCATTTTTATTTATTTTCTGCAAAGTCAAAAGTTTACATACAGTTCATTAGTATTTGGTACCATTGCCTTTGAACTACATGACTTGGGTCAATAATTTTGGATATCGTTCCACAAGCTTCTCAGAATAGTTGGTAGGAATTTGGACTCATTCCTCCTGACAAAACTGGTGTAACTGAGCCATGTTTGTAGGTCGCCTTGGTCGCGCCTCCCTCTTTTCAGCTTTGCCCATAAATTTTCAATAGGATTGAGATGAGGGCTTTGTGATGGCCACTTCAAAACATTTACTGTATTAATAAACCACTTTGTAACCACTGTAACTTTTTAGTTCCGGCCCCATTTTTCAGCAGTATGTCCCACCAGTTCACTGGGATATAATTCCTCACTACAGTGCTGCTGTAAAGTTTCCTCCTTTAGACCAGGCTCGGTGGATTGCAGTCTGGGTAGGACTGTTTCTGCTGGGTGACTGATATTGCTGTTCATCAGCAGGACCCCTTCAACACTTTCCTGCGCCCTCTGTCTATAGCATATTTGAGTCAAGAGAGGACCATGCTCATCCTCTGGGCCAGCCTGCACTAGTCGCTTATTATACATGTGCAATTCGTGGTTATAAGTTTTTTTTTTTTTTCTGACCAGCCCATACCCTATTTTGCTGATGTACTCCTATCCCACATGCACTTGTCTGGTGTGGGAACCCCAATGGTGTAAGAAAAGAGTATGTCTCCCCCTCTCTGGGCTTGGGATTTCTATTGGGCTGTAACAGAACAAACTAAGGCATCTAAGACCCTGGTTGCTGCTGTGGATCATCCCCCTATGACTTTTGCAGAGAGTCAGACCCTACTGTGACTGCTTTTCAATATCGCAGGCCTCAACTGCATTCTAAACTCCCAAGTATCATCATGCTCCAGATCTCTGTCGCCTGGTGAGATGAGGCTTTTCCATGTACACAGCAACAACATTTGTCTGAGCGCTCTGGCTCTTGCTGTAGTGCAGAGTTGGTGCTTGTCACAAACTTAGTCAGGACATGCAGCTCTCTGGCGCCCTCTTATCCTGCTGACCAAACCCGGTATTGCCAGAGGTTAAGAAAAGGAGCGCAGCTGTTCTAATTTATGTTGTCTACTGTGGCATGTGATGTGACGGGATGTATATATACCAACATTTCCTTCCAGGAACTCAATCCAGTCACCCTCAGGCCCACAATATCACATTAAATAGAAAAATGATGCTGCCACCACCGATCTCTGTCAAGGTGGATTGGTAACCTGTTTGGTAACGTGAAATAGTGGGAGGTGCGAATCGCTCGCTCATAGAACGTGAAGAATGAAACTAGTAAGTTATTAATTTTACTCCAGAAAATTGGCAGTGTTTACAAAAAGATATACAAGATATTACAAAAGAGACACTTTACATATATGCATAAACACTTATTAAAATAAAAGGGATTAAATGAGAAAATTACAAAACCTGTGCCACACGGTGACAACTCAGATTCAGTGGGGGATTCTGCTCCCAGAAATGGTGTATGATGCCTCCACACAGCGATAGGGTCGTGCTGTGTCCGTAATTCCAGGGTGGACGTTTTGGTTTTAAATGCTTGGCCCTAAAACCAGGAACTACCATTTTGTTTATCTCACATGTGGGCTGGTTTGTTTGAAAACCACCCCCTCTCCACAATTCTCAAAACTTTGATTTTTCCATGTCTTTGGCTTGGAAGCTCCCATGTCAAGGATATGCAATAAACAAGAAGGAGAGAGGAGGCGCAATGGTGCAATACCGTCTGTATAATTAATCCCTCAAAAGTGTTATATATATGTGCACTAACCTGATAATGTTGTGCAGGCCATGCACAACACTGGTGTGAGCGTTGTTTTTTTTCCTAGTTACCTCGTGTAACCCCTGGTCCTCACAGCGCTGGAACTGAGCTGGGCCTGCCGTGTAGCTCAATGAGACAATGCAGTTTTCTGAAGGATCCACGGTCTGTAATGGGCGCTCAGGTAAAAGCAAGGGATTCCCAGGTAAATTAAAAAGGCTGTATTCCTCGTGCCTCCATAGCCACAACATGTTTCGACAGCTTGTGACCGTCTTCATCAGGTGAAAATTTTTCACCTGATGAAGACGGTCACAACCGTCGAAACATGTTGTGCTATGGAGGCACGGGAATAAAGTTTTTTTAATTTACTGGAATCTCTTGCTTTTAACTGAGCGCCCATTACAGACCGTGGATCCTTCAGAAAAATGTCAAGGATATGGACATCATGTTTTCCGTCGTAATTTTTGGTGCTTTTTGACTCCTAATATGATATGTCTGTGATGTGCTGGTGGTCAGAATTAATTTCCTAGGTTTCTGACCCGTTTCCAGAAAGGTGAGATATACCATTAGATCCGTAATAATGTAAGCATTCGAACAATATGATTTATGAAATTGTGACATGAACGTGCATTATTAAATTTGACATTAAAAGTTTGTAACTTAAGACAAAGGAATATCACGTGGATGCTGGAGGATGAACCAGTACAAGCCAGTTTGCTTTCAGCTTTGCTCAGGTTTATGGCTTGGCTTAGTTGTAAAAATTCCTGACTGGGAGGAGCAGATAGTAGATCTATGCAGTTCCCCTACAAACAAAACGTGCGGAAAACTAAGCCAGCTCTGGCTGTTTTTTTTAAAACAATTAAAAGAATTCATATTTACCTGACTCTGCTAGACCAGTATGAGGTGGGAAGGTTGAGAAATGTGGTTGAAAGTCTAATTACCGCTGTTGATTCTTCCCTAGCAATCAGATTAGCAGTCACACGTTTACCTAATAATGCAAGTTTCTTTAGGAAAGGCAAGCAGTTGCTTAATTCCTTTTTGTACCATGTAGAGTTTGCTCAGGTATTGTAGAAGACTTGGCATCCAGGCAAACTTTTCCAGAAATGTACTTGCATGGAGGTGTTGTAATTTTTCCCAGAGGAATTAGTAGCATCATGGTTAACTCCGGTGGTGATTGGTACTGCCGTTTCCACCTTTTAAGAACCAATGCCATGCCTCTCAGAGAGGTGGATCCAGAAGTAGAATTGGCTCAAAAACCAGGGGAGGAGTCCTGCAAAGTTAATTAGCATATTCCCAGTGCATGCTGGGATTAGTAAATGGTCTCCATGTGCTCAAGGAACACTGGATTTTGGCCGTTGAAGTGGAAAGGACATTGTTAAACCAGGAAAGGAGGCCTGTGAAGATAATTTGCATATTCCTAGTGCATGCTGGAATGAGCGAAGAGTCTCTGTGAGCTCTAGGAACACTGGATTTTGGCTATGCAGCAAAAAGGATGACTTAAAAAAATTTGACAGCTTTCGGTGTCTTTATTTTTTATCTCAATAAATTTTTATTAGAAGGAAGAACATACAATTAATACATAAGTGTGAGAGCAGGAAAGAGTCACCGCCTTACAGTACAGAGGAACATAGTTCACAAAATTATTCAAACCTGAGACAGTTTCGAGATGTTAACACTTCACAAATCAAATAGAATTATTTATTTTTAAGCAATACCCAAAACCCTGAACAAGGAGAGAGGTGGTGCTATCATGTGCTATCGTAACCTTTAGTAACAGTGAGTTAAAGGAGATACCCGGGAACAATTAAAAAAATAAATTGTCCCTAAGCACTACAGGCAGGTAGCTGACATCTACCTGTCTGTTGTGCTGTGCATACCAGAATATTTGTAGGTTGGGAGCTTCCAGACATGATGTAATGATCCACTGTGGAGACATTCTTTCCAGCAGAGATCTGACTAGGAGGAGGATGAATTGGCCTGTCTGTCCAGGGTCAAGTGCCACACCATATGTATTTTTTTTTTTTAATTGTTCAACTTGATTAATGCACAAGGATATCTGAAGAGCACCAGATATAGAATCTTGCCATTGTTGAGGTGAAAAAAATAGTCCCATTCTATCCTCCCACTAGTCATATAAGGCACTTTTGTAATCACAGACGACTCACTGAGTGATTTATCGACCATTGAAAGTCCTCTGAAAGAAGTAGACTTTTTTTTTTAAACATTTGTGTTGGAGATAGGGGGAAGGTGGGACAGGGAATGAGATCTGCATTAAGGAGGAAGTTTGGAGGAATTTATAGAAGTTAACTCTGATGTAGCGAAAATGTTTTTAATATCTTCAAATGATCATAAAAATGTTGGTGAGAGAGCAGACACTTTTTGCTTCCCATTCCCTCAAATAAGATACGTGATGTAGGGTTCTATGGATCTTAACAACAAGTCTGAATGGCGGAATATCAGGTGATACTTAGAGAGGGATATCCAGCAATGTATAAGGCAGGCACTTTAAGGGAGGAAAGGTTATGACCGTGAGGGTGAGAGGTATTTCGTTTGTAGGATTAGGCTTCAATTTGCATCCATCTGTGTGAGAGGTCAGAGAGCCACCAATCTCTTAAAGCTTCAAGTAATGCTGCCTTGTAATGAGCAACAAGGTTGGGTACTCCCATGCCACTTTTTTTTTTTAAGTGAAGATGCATTATTCTTAGAGCAACATCCTCATTAACGATTAAAGCTTGTTAAGATTATTATTATTATTATTTATTTATATAGCACATTGGTTCCATGGCGCTTTACATGTGTAGGGCAGAACAAGGACGAGAACGTAAATAACGACGAATAAATCGCACAGGTACATTAGGGCAGAGATCCTGTCCACAAGGGCTCTAAGTCTATAGTCTATAATTGACAGGAAGGTTTAGCATGCTACATCTAAAAATGTAAGTAATTCGGGGTCCTTTTGAAGTCATGAATCCTAGCGATAAGGGGAGATGTGTGAATCTTTGTAATTCAGCATGTTACTCCTTAGGCTACGTTCACACATTGCGTATTTGCTGCTTCTCTGCGTTTTTTACTGCGTTTTCTGCTTTTTCCTGCGTTTTTTTACGTGCGCTTTTTGCAGTGAAAACGCAATTCTGGATAAGCAGCCCAGCCAAACCTATGGGTTTTAAGAAAATCCATTCACACACTGCGTATTTGTGCTTTTTTTTTTTTACGCGTGCGTTTTTACTGCAAAAACGCACGCGTAAAAAGAATCAACGTGTCAGTTCTTTCTGCAGTTTTTTTTCTGCGTTTTTACATTGCCCCCATGATAAATGGGCTCTGAAAAAGCGCAGAGAAAAATGCAGAAAAAAACGCAGTGTGTTTTATTATGTGGGGAGATTGTGTGAGAAATATACCCAAACATGTTATGCCTTCCTGAGACCATTTAAAAGGAAGCACCTGTTCCAATCTTTGTTTAATTTCTAGGATCAGCAGAGGAAAAATGAAAGTTTTTTGTGGTATTAAGTTTATATTAGGTATTAGTGCAAAGGAGTCACTATGGCTGGGAGTGACGTTTCTGGCCTTGTGCAAGTTATAATGTCTGCATAGAGTCCTATAATGTAGTTAAGACCCCCACTTAAATCCTTCTGATAATTGTGTCAGATCTAAAAGTCTCAGCCAGAGGTTCCATTATTAAAGGGATCCTGTCACCTCCAAAATGCCTCCTAAGCTATCAAAACATGTCCCTGCAGCATCGCATCAATAATCTCACACTCCTTTTGTCTCCTAAAAGCATCCTGTGAAAGTTGCTAAGGAGCCAGCGGTTCCGGAAATGACGCGTTCAGCGTCATTACCATGGGAAGCCTGCATAGCAGAGCGGAGGGAGCCAGGCTGGGGGCGCGAAATTTCAAGATCATGCCCATGGGGGCGTGATAAACGATCATTCAGGCTGCAAACCAACACGCCCAGGGGGACTATTGCATTTAGCCCCCACTTCATTATCATCCTAATTAGTAAGTATAAAAACGTTTTTTTCGAAGATTGAAAGTAAGCATTTAGCAGACAGAGGGATAGTTATTAATGGTAATAGGAAGGTGCAGGGACATGTATTGATAGGTTAGGTGGCTTTTCGGAGGTGACAGGTTCCCTTTAAAATTAAGGAAAGTGAGGAGTTCTTCAAGCAGAAGATTCTCTTCGGAATATAAAAAGAGGAAATTTGTAGTACACCTGAAGAAACAGGCATGGAATCATGTGACCCAGAGATGCTGGAGGATTAGCAGGCAGTTAGCACCCATACTTCTCAGGAACCAGTAATAGGCTTTCACGCAAGAGAACGATAATCAGATACCTCAAGATAATATGGATGAACTATTTATGCATCAGATTGCCAATTTTTCCAAAAAATACAATGGAGTGGTCATGGGAGATTTCAGCTATCCAGACATTTTGTTGAGAATCTCATGCAAAACTAACAGGTCCTGCAAATTCTCCTGTCCTGTGTGGCCCCCTGTGTGTCCTCTGAGGGCTCCTGTATGTCATGTGTGGCCCCCTGTCTGTTCTGTGTGGCCCCCTGTCTGTTCTGTGTGGCCCCCTGTCTGTTCTGTGTGGCCCCCGTGAGTCCTGTGTGGCCCTCTGTGTGTCCTCTGAGGCCTTCTGTGTGGCCCCCTGTCATGTGCCCACTCCCTGTGCACTTATACAAAGTGCCAACACTGCAGCTGTGCAAGCAGTGTGGCACACTGTATCAGTGCAGCAGGGGGATATGTGCCCCCTCCATGCTCCCTCCGTGCCCCCTTCTCTCACCCTGTCTGTGCTCACCTCTGCCATCCAGGCAGATGAGGTCCCGGGTCCCTGCAGCCGCAGCCTGTCTGAGCCGTGATCTGTGCTCTATTGCTCTGGACCTCTGAAGACACCGGGAGCCGATCACAGAGCACAGATTCCGGCTGAAGCTGCGGCTGCAGGGACATTGCGGCTCGCGATGGCGCATGCGCCCCATCGCTTGCGACGGCATCCGGCCACGGTGTATGCCGGAATAGCGGCACAATGGCCGGATGCCAGCAACTGGCAATTATTATATAGGATAGGGCTGTAACCCACAGTGAATTACTTATAAAGTGCTAGTGCTTTGTGCTGTATATTTATAAAGTGCCCTCATATATTACAATAATATAATATACTTATACACACAGTGCAATCCAATTACAATTTCTACATGCATATCTATATACACAGTGCTATCCAATTACATTTATACAGTGCAACCGTTACAGTTGATATATAAAAGATTGCAGCCTATTCAAATCCTACAATAATTCATCAAGATTTAAGGCTGTCACACACAAAGAGATCGCTAACGAGATCGCTGTTGCGTCACGGATTTTGTGACGCAACAGCGATCCCAATAGCGATGTTCTGTGACACGCACCAACGATCTGACCCCTGCTGTGAGATCGTTGATCGTTACACTCTGCTCTGAGTCATTCCTGCGTCGCTGTGCTTTCGGTGGGAACGCTACATCGTTGTGTTTGACAGAGATAATGAGCAACCATCTAAATGCTATGCTATGGAGAGAAAATTCACAGCGACCTCGGTATAATTCTGGATTGCTAGTGAATCGTTTTCACATCGCTGGTAAGATGCCTGTTTGACATCTTACCAGCGATGTGTAAACGACGCACCAGCGATCTCTGCACATCGTTATCAGGATTGGGATCTCTGATGCGCCATTATGTGAGACTGGGCCTTAAGACTCAGGAGATAATCTGAGATCTTATCACTGGTTCCAGACTTTCCATATTCTTGTTTTTAAGAAATGGTCCTTCTGCCACTAATCATATAGAACATAATTAATAAGAACATCAGGAGAATCTAAATGAACATAAACATAAAAACAAATTAAAAACATTAATATAACACCCCAAAATGTTATCCCCACCCCCTTAAAAAGACACCCTATATAAAAAAGCGCCAAAACCGAAGCTCTCATTAAGATATTAGGAGTTAATGTTCCTAATCTGTAAATCCATCAGTTCTCCATCTGAGCCAATCTTTGACCCATGTTTCCTCCCCGAGATCCCACATCAACTTGATCTATGGCTTTTATCTTCAGGTTTTTTGAATTGCATGATGAAATTGTTTGAAGTGTTTTGGTAGTGTTTTCAATTGCAAGATGTCCTTCTCTTCTTTGGCTTTTTCTATGTCTAGGCATAGTTCCCTGGCTCTTATTTTCAACTCTCTTGTGGTAAGATCCACCTATAATTTTTTACAGGGACAAATATCACTAGCAAATATATCACTCCCTTCGATGCACAAGTCAGATGTTTCAATATCCTGAACGTTTTAGAGCTCTCTTGATTAGTAAAGATTTTTGATTTGGTAAGATTGGCACAGGCCTTACACAGGCCACAAGGGAAAAAAAGCCATTAGTCTTTTTTTATCGTATTGATGTTTTTTTGGGATTATAATGGCTGTGTACCAGAACGTCTTTTAAATTTTTTGACCTTCTGGCCACCATTGATGGATTCTTTGGAAGAATTTCTTTCAAAATTGGAGCTGAGTGTAAGGGTACCGTTACACGCAGAGATATCCTGAGAGAAATCGCTGAAATGTCACGGGTTTTGCATTGCTCAAACGACATCGTTAGAACGTTGTTGCGTGTAAAACCGAGATATGGGTGTGATAAATCTTTGGATCGCTGATCGCAGATTTGAGAACCTGTTGCTAAATCAAGCGATCTGCGATCAGCAGACCTGCTGCATATCTGTGTGTGACACTGCGATAAAGATCCAGTTTTTCATTTCTGGGACCGTGAACACCATCCTGTAGGCGTGCCTTGGCGTTGTGTTTACAGCGCCCCGTCTGTGCCGATTGGTGGCCATTACTGCATTCCGATTGGCTGGCGTT
This sequence comes from Allobates femoralis, assembly GCA_033576535.1. Lineage (NCBI taxonomy): Eukaryota > Metazoa > Chordata > Amphibia > Anura > Aromobatidae > Allobates > Allobates femoralis. The sequence goes on along the minus strand of JARQOC010000005.1, from coordinate 348,953,721 downwards.
AATGGCAAAGGCCGCCATATTTGATCTCCCGTGTGTACATCATTATACTCCTTGTCATTTGTAATTAGGCTAAATCCAAATAAAACACATGTAAACAAGTAGACACATTAAAGTCGTCATTCTTTGTTCTTTGCGGTTACGTCCCCGCGTCTGTTGCCAATTTTCATTTTTTTGTTTTATTGGTTTTTTGTTCCCCTCTACATATATGTGGTTATTGTTCAATGTGGTCATGTTCCTTTATTTGGTAGGGCCCAAATGCTACATGTGGCCCATATATCATTAAATCAACACATATGCAAACTCTCAGGACGTCCTTGCTCCTGTATGTCAGCCACATTGTACACAAAAATAGGTCAACATATATGAATAAACCTGAGATATGCAAAGAGCATGCACACATTTTTAGACATAACCAAGCAGATACCTATTCAGTCACACATACAAATGTATGTGTATGTACATCTACACATTGGCATCATCATACACATACATGCATCTATGCACAGACAGAGTTAGTACAAGCATCCTCATATGCATGCACATATGTACATCCTGATGTGTGTAGCTTACAATACTTCAATTGCCCAGCCACACATAGCCATATATTCTTTTGCCAAAAGTGCACACATGAGCATTCAGGTGTGACACTTTGGGAATGCATCAATAGCTTGCACAGGCGTCATGAAATACAAAAAACTGGAATGACAAAATGGTTGAGAGGGCGACATCCCATCTTGCAACACAAGGCTGACCAATGGTAATGCTGTTGTGGCCAGCAATTGTAGATGTAGGGGAGCGGTAAAACACAATCTGGCACGCCTAGCTCCTTGCTTGCGTCTCAGACTACGCCCACATTGCGGTAGGATTCGTTCATGTGGTTGCTGTGTGACACTGTGATCACGATCGGCAACATCGCTCGCTGGGTCTTTCGGGCAATGTCTGTATCGCTGGATCGTTGGTGCGACGTTCACGATATCTTGCCGTCTGACATCTCACCAGCGATGTCAAAGAGATGTCCTTCGCGAGCGTGTGCTCCCAAGATCTCTCAGCGATATCTCTGCGCGTAACGGTACCCTAACACAGACCAATATCTATGTAAAATCTTTTTCAATTCACTCCAATGCTTACTGTACGTGATGATATATCGTACCTGATTAGAGTCTTAAGGTTCTTCTGTCGATATAATTCGTTCCTTGTTGTTTCCATTGCTCAATTATATCACTATTTTATACTTCAATAACAATATCCACGTGCTTGGAACCTTTATCTAAGATCAGCAGGTTGATGTTGAATGGACTTTTCATCTGAACATATTCTTTTCATCCTAAGAAATTGGCTTATGGGTATACCCTTGATCATGGATGGTGGATGAGAGGAATCTGCATAAAGAAAGGAATTGGTTGATGTAAATTTCCTATATACATCTGTTGATATTTCTCCACTTGCTGACACATCAATCATATTATCCAGAAAGTAAATTTTTCTACCGCACTTGGATGTCAACCTGATGTTCAATTCAAATAAAAGAAAGGGAAGGGAACAAGAGGCGCAATAGTGCCCTATCACTTATGACACTAGACGTATGGGTGGTGTATAGGGAATTCACTCACCTTTGTCAGTTGTGAGACCCACAACTGGTATGCTGGCATGTAGTATTAATATCCTGATGGCTGCTGCTGGACTTCCACCGACCACTCGCACATGGAACCGTCAGAAGATGTAGGGAAATAAAGGTGTACAACAGTCCGCGCTGCCAAGGTCCACTCACTTCAAGGAACACACGGGTAAGTGATGTTCAAACAGGTTTTCTTTAATGTTCCGACGCGTTTCGGTGCCCTCCCTGAGGCAGGTGCCAGGAGGGCACCGAAACGCGTCGGAACCAAAGAAAACCTGTTTGAACATCACTTACCCGTGTGTTCCTTGAAGTGAGTGGACCTTGGCAGCGCGGACTGTTGTACACCTTTATTTCCCTACATCTTCTGATGTTCAATTCATTCTGATTTAATTTATCCATTAGTTATTCCAACTCAGACACACTCCCCTCCCAGATAAAAAGGGCGTTGTCTATATATCTGATCCAATGTTATATTTTGTCAATGCCTGAGATGGTTTCTGGAAAATCTTTTTCCCATAATTCAAGAAATAAATTTGCATAACTGGGGTCACATGAGGCCCCCATTGCTGTTTCTTGTGTTTGCAAATACGTTTTGTCGCAAAAGATAAAGAAATTATGCATCAGAACAAATTCCAATAGGACCAGGAGGAGATTGATCATATTTAATTCCATGCTGGTCAACTGTAAAAACCATTTTACTGCTCTCAGGCCATTATTATGCCAGATCGATGTATACAATGAGTCGATGTCTGCTGTCACTAACATCATATTGGCATCCAAATGTACCTGATCCAATTTCTGTAGGACTGATGGTGTCTCTAACAAATGATGGTAGTGTCATCAACAATGGTTTTAGATAATAATCCAAATTCATACAAATGATTTCACACAAACTTTGATTCCCTGATACGATCAGCCTACCTAGTGGATCCAATAGATTTTTATGGATCTTGGGAATTAAATAGAAGGTTGAGGGGCGTGACTTACCATGGAGGAGTAGAGACATGTTTGTCTGAGCTCCCCGGCCAGAATCTAACCTTCAGCCTTCCGAGACCATTTTAGCAGCTTTACCCGGAGCTATGAGTAGCAGGAGAACAGGAGGAGGCAGAGGAAAGAGCCATCCAGCCATCGGAGCTGCGGTTCGGTCCAATTCTCCTGTTCTTTCCTGGGAGCTGTGAGGGTCAGGCCGCCATAAGTAACAACAAGAAGGCCGGAGGGGGCGGACGAATGAGCGATCCGGCGCCTACTGAGGAGAAGGAGCCTTCAAGATCCCCCACCGCACAGAGACCCCGACAAGGGAAAATGCCCCAACCCCAGCGTGGAGGAGCTGTAGTCCGCAACAGAAGTAAGCAGGTAACCGGGGGTTGCAGGCGCTGGAGAGCAGAGGATCCAGGGAGCGGCAGAGAAGTAAAGCAGACAGTCTCCAGATGGATGAGGAGGCCCCAGCGAGGCAGACTGCAGTGGCTCAGGAAACCCCTAGAGAGACATGGGTAGAATCTGATCGGGTACTGATCCCTAAGCTACTGCGGACCCCAAATCAGAGCCCTGGGGTGTACCCACCATAGTTAATAGCCTCTTAGTCTGTGAGGCAGAAGGAGTTTTCCATGAACTCCCCCATGAGGGAATAGGGTCTCATAGTGAAATAGGGGCTTATCCTCAATCTACCCAAAGTCAGGGAGTCCTCGCTGAAATATGACATGCGAGCGAGAATGATGGCTATCCCCACCAGGGAGGATATGGAGGCCTAAATAAATAGGCTAAAACAAGCATACAGATCTGAGTTGGCAAGTGTGAGGGGAGACGTGGAGAGAGCTGGGGCCCAGAGTCGGGAACATTCAGACAGAAACAGAAAGCTGGAAGAGATTTTTCAAACCCAACAGCAACTCATTGAAAGACAGGCCCAGCAGATTCAGTTTCTAGTGGAGGCCATGGACGATGCTGAAAATTGTGGTAGAAGAAATAACATGAGTCCGTGGTCTCCCAGAGCCAGTTGAATCTAAAGATCAACCTCAAGTCCTACAATCCATCTTCAACAGGATATTTGGAGAACCACCCAGCAGGGACATCAAGCTAGACAGAGCACATAGGGCGCTGGGCCCGAGATCCACTGACCCGGCCAGACCACGAGACGTGATCTGCAGAGTTCACCGTTATACCATCAAAGATGCCATATTGAACAGGATCAGATTTGAGACAGTGACCAAATTCCAGGGAGATACTATCCAATTCCGACCTGACTTATCCCGTCTGACCCTGCAGTGGAGAAAAGCCCTGCGCCCCCTTTTAAAACTGCTGCGGAATAAAGACATTCTGTACAGTTGAGGGTTCCCCTTCCGCCTCCAGGTGAGGAGAGGGGGGGTGCATGCATATACTTCGCTCCAAGCAGGATGTCCTGGTATTCCTAGCAGCATTGGATTTACCGCCAGTAGAGATTGACGAATGGCCTATGTTTCTAGCTGGAAGCTCGGAGAGGTACCCATGGAATGCTCCTGGATGCCCAAACAGAAGGAACGAGAGAGAGAAGAGGAATGTGCCTCCTGATTGAGCATTGATTCCTCCTAACTACTCACAAGTGTTAAAGTACCTTCACACGCCGCAATCTCGCCTGGCGATATGAGGCGATCTAATGTGCGCGTGCACGTTTTTCATGGTCGCCTCAGATCGCCGATGGCGGCATTACACGCCGCAATCTTGCCCTGAAAGTAAGGCGATGTGTCGCTCTGGAAATTGCCTCGCCTACAGCGGAAACAATCTTGCCTCATTCCATCGCCGATTCATTCGCTGCATATTCCAAAGGGGCCCCAGTGCAGCATTTATACCAGGGCCCCATAGGGGGGTGCTAGTGGGAATTTTCACCCTCCTGCATAGTTGAGGGCTGCGACTTGCCTTTTTGTCCTCCCGCGGTCAGCTGCCCTGCCGTTGAGAGGAGGGGCAGGCGCAGCTACTGGAAGTGGGGCTTCACTCACTTCCCGTCCTCCCTCCTCTCCTCGGACACACGCGATCGCGACTGCTGCAACAGCGATCGTTACGCCACTGCCACAGTGGTTTACACCACGCCCCATACGCGCTCATTGGACAACGCAACAGCGTTACGATTGGTTAGCCTACTCTGGAAGGCTGGCTAATACATGATGCAATTGAAGAAGTGTGTGTTGCTGAACAGACAGCTCTTCAAATATGGCGCCCTGTCAACTGTCAGCCAATGGGAACACAGTAGCCAACACCAATCATTGCAGATGGGGTGTAGGCTACAGGAAGGTTGAGGCACGCCTACGGGAAATCTTAGGCAATGCTGTTTCCATCACTATCGCCCGATCACACGCCACAACACAGAACTATCGCCTTCATGGTTGCGGCTGATTTCTGAGCACTGTTCAGGAATCAGGCGACGGCCGAGAGGCGATTTATCGCCGCAAAATTCCCCAAACACACACCGCAACTGTGAGGCAATTTCATGGTGATTGCTCCAGGGCGACATATCGCCTTTATGATTGCCAGGCGAGATTGCGGCGTGTGAAGGCACCTTTACTTGCTTAGTCCTTTTGGCTCTGGGGACATATGGGACGGACGGGAGGGGGGGGGTGTAAGTTATGGTGCTTCCTTCCAGCTCCCTGTATTTAATTCTTTAGTTAGAACGGTGATATAGAGTCGCCAACTCCCCCCCTCCCTTTTCCCGGCCGCTTTGAATGTTATGAGAAGATCATTACTTTCGTCTGTTCTGTTTCTCATTTGGAAAAATTGTTGTTTTTTTTTTTCCCTCTTTTCTAGTTTGGGTTCAGGAGGGGAGCCCCCTTGGAGGAAGGTCTATCCCCCTACTGGGATTGTTGTCGTCTTCGGACGGCGACGTTTCTTTATCTGAATAATCCCACTTTTTTGTACTCCCCCCGTAACTCAGGACTTTCCCTGAGTTTTTTTATTTTCCTATTCTACTTTATCTTTAACTTCATTTAACTTTTCCCTCTCTATCCTCGTCTCTCTACCTGAGCAATTTCGTTCCCCTCCCTCTTTTTCTCCTCTCTATTTTTTTTTCTCTTCCTCCCTAGCTCTTCCTTCCTCTTCTCTCTTCCTGGTATTTGCCCCCTTGCCATCTCTTCCCTTCTCAGTGGTGTGGAGTGTCGTGGCATGAGAATGGAGATCAAATAGGGTTCTCTAAATGCCCGAGGACTCAATATACTGCAAAAGAGAACGCAAGTGTTGTGCACCATGCATGCTCTACGGGTACAAATTTTATTATTGCAGGAGACCCATTTCAAGTCAGATCATATCCCGGTCTTTAAAAATAGATATTACAAGATGTGGGTGCATAGCTCCAACCCGGCGGGGAAGTCTAAGGGGGTTTCTATAGAAATCCATAGGTCTCTCGGCCACTCAGTCCTGGACACAGTGGTGGACCCCGAGGGTAGATTTATTTTTGAAAGGTGAGGTTGGGCTCCACAGTGTTCACCATTGTAAATCTGTACCTGCCAAATCAGGATCCTATCTCAAAAATGCTTGGTGGTCCTGTCCTCCCTGGCCGACTTTGTAGTGGGGATTGTAGTGGTTGGGGGTCGCTTTAATTCCCCACTGAACCCAGCACTTGATACTTCTTCAGGCTGAAATTCCATTTCTTATCGGAAGATGGGTGCCCTTACCCGAGCAACACAGAAGCTTCGTCTGGTATGGAGACCACTCCACCCCACGGACCGTGATTATACTTATTACTCCCAAGCCCATTCCTCCTACAGTAGAATAGACAGATCCCTTACCAGCCAACATGTTCTGACTTTGAGTCCGAAGGCCTCTATAGGAATAACTATTATCTCAGACCACGCCCCAGTATATATGTAGGTTGATCTTCCTGACGGGAGGCCTAGACCATGGAACTGGAGATTAAATGACAATTTGTTGACAGACCGCTCGTGTTTGGAAGAGTTACCAGACAAGATTGGGGGCTTTATGGGAGGCCATTCGTCTGACCCCACTGCTTTACCGACTCAGTGGGAGGCTCTTAAGTGTGTTCTACGTGGCGTTTTAATCAAGCATAGGGCACGCCTGAGGAGGGAGAGGGGCGAAAGGATTAACACCCTACTTTCTAAAATAAGTACCTTGGAAAGTTCCCATAAGGCTTCGCTGTCCCAGGGGCAATTTGCGGAGCTTATTAAAATGAGGGAGGAATTGAGGTTGGTGATAGATCAGCAACACTTCAGACAAAAAATTAGGTACCTCCGCTTCATGTATGAGTATGGAGACAAATGTGGGCGACCTCTAGCCAGGGTCCTACATCCTCGAGAGGCCCATGGACATATCCTCAAATTAAGCATTCCAAAGGCATGATAACACAACATCCTACGTAATTTGTGGAGGCTTTTGGGGAATATTACCGGAAACTCTACAATATTGGAGGTCACTATAAGGACCTTCCTGAGGAGGTTTGACGTCATCGTATTCAAACCTATGTTAACGACACTGCTCTGCCCGTGATCCCACATGAGAATATAGAGATAGTAGAGAGGGACTTCTCTGAGGTTGACATTAAGGTTATAATTAAAGAATCCCCATCAGGTAAATGCCCGGGCCCGGACGGGTATACACCAAAATTTTACAAACTATTTAGCAATCAACTTGCACCTTTCCTGGCGAGGGTCTTCTCCGCAATCTTCGGCAGGTCCCCTTGGGTTGCTCAATCATTGGAAGCACACATTAGTTATCCCTAAACCTGCTAGAGACCCTATTGAGGTGGCCAACTATAGGCCCATCTCTTTGATCAATATAGACATCAAATTGTTCTCGGAGGCTCTGGCCAATAGGTTAGCGCCCCTTCTTCTTGGGGTGATCCACACTGATCAGATGGGATTCATTGCAGGCAAGGAGGCTAGGGATAATACCAATAAAGTGCTCACTATTATGAAGGTGAGAGCCCAGGGAGTTCTCGATTGTTTCTTGTCGGTAGACGCGGAGAAGACCCTTGATCGGGTCGACTGGGGTCTATATGGAGGCATCACTTTGCCACGTTGGATTGGGATCCCAATTCATTGAATGGATTCTGGCCCTCTATGGAGGCCTCTCGACTAGGGTACGAGCTAATGGGATTCTCTCAGCACCTCTGCCTATTCGAAACGGGACACGTCAGGGGTGCCCATTGTCTCCACTATTATATGTTCTCACCATGGAGCAACTGGCAGTTGCCATTTGAAAGAACCCGAATGTCAGGGGTGTTGAGACAAACCAAGGCCAATGTAAAGCAGCGTTATTTGCTGACGACTTGCTTCTTTTGGATACTTAGCCCAGAATATCCTTCCCATCAGTTATTAAAGAGTTTGAGAAGTTTGGTAAAAATAAGTAATTTTAAAGTTAATTTCACCAAATCGGAAGCCCTAAATGTCTCTCTGCCGGAAGCGGAGGTGCATCATTCAACTGACCACTTTTCCTTTAAGCGGAAAAAGGAGAGCCTGAAATATTTGGGAGTTGTGATCCGGACGGACCTGAATAAACTAGACGCGCTCAATTTCCTTCCCCTCTTGGAAAAAATAGTTAAAGACCTTAAGTCATATGATGAAAGGCCTCACATTGTTTGGGAGGATTAACGCACTTAAAATGGATGTGCACCCTCGGCTTCTCTTCCTGTTTCAGGTGGTTCCAATCCATATCCCTAGTTCATTCATCTCGAGCCTTACAACTGCCACCTTCCGATTCGTTTGGGGAAACAGACACCCAAGAGTCGGTTACATAAACCTATGTAGACACAAAAGTGATGAGGGTGTGGGGTTTCCTGACTTTAGAAGATATTACTTGGCGGTCATTCTTTCCAGACTCTTAGACTGGCATTTCCACCATCACACCAAACAGTGGGTGACAATCGAACAGAAGAGATCAGAGGTCCCTTTGAGGAACCTCCCTTGGTTAAAAACTGACTCCAGAAAACAACTGGTTAGAGATCTAGACTTGGGAGGGGTGACTCTAAGGCTGTGGGAGGAGGAAAATAGGAAGGGGTGTCTCTCCTCGGATTGGAACCCGCTCGCCCCGATCTTCTCAAGCCCAGATTTCCCGCCTTCTAGGGAAGCTGATAGACCTGAGTGTCGTCCAACCTTTTCCAGCCCAAGAAACTATCAGATCCTAGAATCAAAAGAGCCCAGAGCGACAAGATTACGCGGGTGGGTTGGGCTCCTCTTGGATGGAGGCATCCCAATTGAGGTCATTCTTGGAGAGCTATGGGGTTAGACGGGGCGACCAGGAATTCCGTCGAACTTTGAGAAATTATTCATGACATCCGTACCCACTAACCATAGCATTTCGGTTCTATATGCGATAATAGGCCAGGGGAGAGGGGACTACATACCCAAATACATGCTGAGATGGGAGAAAGATCTAAATCTGATGAAGACTGGAATAAGGCATGCATAATGTCACACAAAACGTCCATGGCCTGCGTTTCGCAAGGAAAATTTTGAATTTGAGTTTCAAATTTACCGCTGTAAGTAAGGCGCTATTCTCATTGGTCGGCGCCAGCACAAAGCGACCAATGAGAATAGCGCCTCACTTCCCATTGAGATACATGGAGGACTTTGAGTTTCAAATTGAGCGCTGTAAGTGAGGCGCTATTCTCATTGGTCGGCGCCAGCACACAGCGACCAGTGAGAATAGCGCCTCACTTCCCATTGAGATATAATGGAGGACTTTGAGTTTCAAATTTACCGCTGTAAGTGAGACGCTATTCTCATTGGTCGTAATTTCTAGAGGAGATAATGAAGAAACAGGCTGACTGATTAAGATATATAATGATGGAAAAAGGTAGTGTGAAAGGGGACGAGGGGGGATGGTTTAAGTTCTTTTAGTTCTTTTTTTTTTGTTATATTATGCCTTTATATATATATATATATATATATATATATATATATATATCTATTATATAAAGCCCGAAGCCACTTCCGGCCAAACCCGAAGCCACTTCCGTAGTGTTGTGGTCGGATATTCGGCCAGCTCCACCCGCACAGGCCCTATGCGGGAGGATCGCGGCGAGCCAGCCGGGAGACGACCGGCGTTAGCCGGTCGTCTCCCAGGTGGTGAGTCGTTGCAGCCGCGGTAACTCCAGCACGTAGGTCCATTGCGAGTCTCCCGCCCCTGCGACGACCGACGAGAGCCGGGCACCGTGGCCGAAAATAGAACCAAGGGCCCGGCCATGCACAGCTCTAAAGACCGCTGTATATCTCAATGGGAAGTGAGGCGCTATGCTCATTGGTCGGCGCCAGCACACAGCGACCAATGAGCATAGCGCCTCACTTACAGCGGTAAATTTGAAACTCAAAGTCCTCCATTATATCTCAATGGGAAGTGATGCGCTATTCTCATTGGTCGCTGTGTGCTGGCGCCGACCAATGAGCATAGCGCCTCACTTACAGCGATAAATTTGAAACTCAAAGTCCTCCATTATATCTCAATGGGAAGTGATGCGCTATTCTCATTGGTCGCTGTGTGCTGGCGCCGACCAATGAGAATAGCGCCTCCCTTCCCATTGAGATATAATGGAGGACTTTGAGTTTCAAATTTACCGCTGTAAGTGAGGCGCTATGCTCATTGGTCGGCGCCAGCACACAGCAACCAATGAGAATAGCGCCTCACTTCCCATTGAGATACATGGAGGACTTTGAGTTTGACTTTGAGTAAATTTGAAACTCAAAGTCCTCCATTATATCTCAATGGGAAGTGAGGCGCTATTCTCATTGGTCGGCGCCAGCACACAGCGACCAATGAGAATAGCGCATCACTTCCCATTGAGATATAATGGAGGAGTTTGAGTTTCAAATTTACCGCTGTAAGTGAGGCGCTATTCTCATTGGTCGGCGCCAGCAGACAGCGACCAATAAGCATAGCGCCTCACTTCCCCTTGAGATATAATGGAGGACTTTGAGGTTCAAATTTACTGCTGTAAGTGAGGCGCTATGCTCATTGGTCGCTGTGTGCTGGCGCCGACCAATGAGCATAGCGCCTCACTTCCCATTGAGATATACAGCGGTCTTTAGAGCTGTGCATGGCCGGGCCCTTGGTTCTATTTTCGGCCACGGTGCTCGGCTCTTGTCGGTCGTCGCCGGGGCGGGAGACTCGCAATGGACCTACGTGCTGGAGTTACCGCGGCTGCAACGACTCACCACCCGGGAGACGACCGGCTAATGACGGTCGTCTCCTGGCTGGCTCGCCGCGATCCTCCCGCATAGGGCCTGTGCAGGTGGAGCTGGCCAAATATCCGACCACAACACTACGGAAGTGGCTTCGGGTTTTATATAATAGATATATATATATAAAGGCATAATATAACAAAAAAAAGAACTAAAAGAACTTAAACCATCCCCCTCGTCCCCTTTCACACTACCTTTTTTCCATCATTATATATCTTAATCAGTCAGCCTGTTTCTTCATTATCTCCTCTAGAAATTACCTCTAGTTTTCCTAACGTGCCTCCCAATTCCTCTAAAGCATACCATTCCATATTCACATAGGGTGACATAAATAACTTGATTTCGGAATCCGAGAAATTCCTCTCTATATACGATCTCCATTTGAGAAAGAATTTTTTTGGTCATCTTACTCGGGTTTTTAAGCGTCTCCCTGGATTCCAATGTCAAAAACTTCATGAGGGTGTCCCTGACCAATTCAAGTCTCGGCGTAAAATCATCAAGCCAATGTTGGAGTAACCGTTTTTTTGCAATTAAAGCTATCGTATGTAATAGGATATGAGGCGGTCCCATCCCCCCAGCTTCACTGGAATAATGAAACAGCCACATCATCGGGTCCATTTTACGTTCAGCAGGATAAAGACCCTTAGCCAGACCTCCCACTCTAATCCAAAATCGCTGAGTCTCTGGACAAGACCATATCCCATGCTCCAGATCTGTCATATGTTGTTTACATTTGGGGCAGTGAATCCATCTCCCTTGATTAGCCGGAGAGGGTGGAATATTAAAACCCCGAATAGTACCGTGCATGAGTCTGTACTGCGAATCCCTCCATTCTTCATTAATAATGAACTTTCTAACCGTCACCCATCCGTCTAAAAGTTTCTGTGTTAAGTCAGGATCCTTGTAGTGTTTCTTCCAATTAGAAAATAGTTTGTGCATGGGAGCTGGTCTTAGTATACGTTGCAGTTTTCCATACAGATAAGATATGGACATATCTTCCACTCGGTGACAGGACAATTGTGTACAAGATAATTGTGTACGGACAATTGTGTCCAAGGACAATTGTGTACAAGGACAATTGTGTACAGGGCAATTGTGTACAAGGCAATTGTGTACAAGGCAATTGTGTACAAGGCAATTGTGTACGGACAATTGTGTACAAGGCAATTGTGTACGGACAATTGTGTACAAGGCAATTGTGTACGGACAATTGTGTACAAGGCAATTGTGTACGGACAATTGTGTACAAGGCAATTGTGTACGGACAATTGTGTACAAGGCAATTGTGTACGGACAATTGTGTACAAGGCAATTGTGTACGGACAATTGTGTACGGACAATTGTGTACAAGTGTGTACAAGGCAATTGTGTACGGACAATTGTGTACAAGGCAATTGTGTACGGACAATTGTGTACGGACAATTGTGTACAAGGCAATTGTGTACGGACAATTGTGTACAAGGCAATTGTGTACGGACAATTGTGTACGGACAATTGTGTACAGACAATTGTGTACAAGTGTGTACAAGGCAATTGTGTACGGACAATTGTGTATAAGGCAATTGTGTACGGACAATTGTGTACAAGGCAATTGTGTACGGACAATTGTGTACGGACAATTGTGTACAGACAATTGTGTACAAGTGTGTACAAGGCAATTGTGTACGGACAATTGTGTACAAGGCAATTGTGTACGGACAATTGTGTACGGACAATTGTGTACAGACAATTGTGTACAAGTGTGTCCAAGGCAATTGTGTACGGACAATTGTGTACAAGGCAATTGTGTACGGACAATTGTGTACAAGGCAATTGTGTACGGACAATTGTGTACAAGGCAATTGTGTACGGACAATTGTGTACGGACAATTGTGTACAAGTGTGTACAAGGCAATTGTGTACGGACAATTGTGTACAAGGCAATTGTGTACGGACAATTGTGTACGGACAATTGTGTACAAGGCAATTGTGTACGGACAATTGTGTACGGACAATTGTGTACAGACAATTGTGTACAAGTGTGTACAAGGCAATTGTGTACGGACAATTGTGTACAAGGCAATTGTGTACGGACAATTGTGTACGGACAATTGTGTACAGACAATTGTGTACAAGTGTGTCCAAGGCAATTGTTTACGGACAATTGTGTACAAGGCAATTGTGTACGGACAATTGTGTACAAGGCAATTGTGTACGGACAATTGTGTACGGACAATTGTGTACAGACAATTGTGTACAAGTGTGTCCAAGGCAATTGTGTACGGACAATTGTGTACAAGGCAATTGTGTACGGACAATTGTGTACGGACAATTGTGTACAGACAATTGTGTACAAGTGTGTCCAAGGCAATTGTTTACGGACAATTGTGTACAAGGCAATTGTGTACGGACAATTGTGTACAAGGCAATTGTGTACGGACAATTGTGTACGGACAATTGTGTACAAGTGTGTACAAGGCAATTGTGTACGGACAATTGTGTACAAGGCAATTGTGTACGGACAATTGTGTACGGACAATTGTGTACAAGGCAATTGTGTACGGACAATTGTGTACAAGGCAATTGTGTACGGACAATTGTGTACGGACAATTGTGTACAGACAATTGTGTACAAGTGTGTACAAGGCAATTGTGTACGGACAATTGTGTATAAGGCAATTGTGTACGGACAATTGTGTACAAGGCAATTGTGTACGGACAATTGTGTACGGACAATTGTGTACAGACAATTGTGTACAAGTGTGTACAAGGCAATTGTGTACGGACAATTGTGTACAAGGCAATTGTGTACGGACAATTGTGTACGGACAATTGTGTACAGACAATTGTGTACAAGTGTGTCCAAGGCAATTGTGTACGGACAATTGTGTACAAGGCAATTGTGTACGGACAATTGTGTACAAGGCAATTGTGTACGGACAATTGTGTACAAGGCAATTGTGTACGGACAATTGTGTACGGACAATTGTGTACAAGTGTGTACAAGGCAATTGTGTACGGACAATTGTGTACAAGGCAATTGTGTACGGACAATTGTGTACGGACAATTGTGTACAAGGCAATTGTGTACAAGGCAATTGTGTACGGACAATTGTGTACGGACAATTGTGTACAGACAATTGTGTACAAGTGTGTACAAGGCAATTGTGTACGGACAATTGTGTACAAGGCAATTGTGTACGGACAATTGTGTACGGACAATTGTGTACAGACAATTGTGTACAAGTGTGTCCAAGGCAATTGTTTACGGACAATTGTGTACAAGGCAATTGTGTACGGACAATTGTGTACAAGGCAATTGTGTACGGACAATTGTGTACGGACAATTGTGTACAGACAATTGTGTACAAGTGTGTCCAAGGCAATTGTGTACGGACAATTGTGTACAAGGCAATTGTGTACGGACAATTGTGTACAAGGCAATTGTGTACGGACAATTGTGTACGGACAATTGTGTACAGACAATTGTGTACAAGTGTGTCCAAGGCAATTGTTTACGGACAATTGTGTACAAGGCAATTGTGTACGGACAATTGTGTACAAGGCAATTGTGTACGGACAATTGTGTACGGACAATTGTGTACAAGTGTGTACAAGGCAATTGTGTACGGACAATTGTGTACAAGGCAATTGTGTACGGACAATTGTGTACGGACAATTGTGTACAAGGCAATTGTGTACGGACAATTGTGTACAAGGCAATTGTGTACGGACAATTGTGTACGGACAATTGTGTACAGACAATTGTGTACAAGTGTGTACAAGGCAATTGTGTACGGACAATTGTGTATAAGGCAATTGTGTACGGACAATTGTGTACAAGGCAATTGTGTACGGACAATTGTGTACGGACAATTGTGTACAGACAATTGTGTACAAGTGTGTACAAGGCAATTGTGTACGGACAATTGTGTACAAGGCAATTGTGTACGGACAATTGTGTACGGACAATTGTGTACAGACAATTGTGTACAAGTGTGTCCAAGGCAATTGTGTACGGACAATTGTGTACAAGGCAATTGTGTACGGACAATTGTGTACAAGGCAATTGTGTACGGACAATTGTGTACAAGGCAATTGTGTACGGACAATTGTGTACGGACAATTGTGTACAAGTGTGTACAAGGCAATTGTGTACGGACAATTGTGTACAAGGCAATTGTGTACGGACAATTGTGTACGGACAATTGTGTACAAGGCAATTGTGTACAAGGCAATTGTGTACGGACAATTGTGTACGGACAATTGTGTACAGACAATTGTGTACAAGTGTGTACAAGGCAATTGTGTACGGACAATTGTGTACAAGGCAATTGTGTACGGACAATTGTGTACGGACAATTGTGTACAGACAATTGTGTACAAGTGTGTCCAAGGCAATTGTTTACGGACAATTGTGTACAAGGCAATTGTGTACGGACAATTGTGTACAAGGCAATTGTGTACGGACAATTGTGTACGGACAATTGTGTACAGACAATTGTGTACAAGTGTGTCCAAGGCAATTGTGTACGGACAATTGTGTACAAGGCAATTGTGTACGGACAATTGTGTACAAGGCAATTGTGTACGGACAATTGTGTACGGACAATTGTGTACAGACAATTGTGTACAAGTGTGTACAAGGCAATTGTGTACGGACAATTGTGTACAAGGCAATTGTGTACGGACAATTGTGTACGGACAATTGTGTACAAGGCAATTGTGTACGGACAATTGTGTACAAGGCAATTGTGTACGGACAATTGTGTACAAGGCAATTGTGTACGGACAATTGTGTACAAGGCAATTATTTGTGTACAGGCCACTTGTACAGGCCACTTTCACAATGACGCTTACTTTCAGTTTCATTACTCACCCCTTGCAACTTTCACCATGACTTTTACTATGAGCAAGTCTGAAAAAGACAAAGATGTCCTTAGGCTTGGGGGACACGAGTATATCCTGCACAGGACACGTGATGACAGCATCAAAGAATGGCGGTGCAGGCAAGTCAACAAATTCAAGTGTCCCGCACGCATGCACACATCTGGAGCCGCGATTGTTAAACAGCCGACTGAGCACAGTCACTCTGCAGATCCAGTTCAAGCTGAAGCCAGAGCTACAATGGCTGCTCTGAGGCAAGAAGCAATCAGCTCTCAAGCATCTACTAGAAGCATTGTTGGACAGGTTCTTCGAGACAGGTCTGATGACGTGTTGTCTCGAATGCCCAAGCGAAGTGACGTTGAGCGAAATACACGTCGGGTCAGGCAGCGAGCAAAACACCATGCTGACTCCTCCTCAAAGCATCAATTTTGCTATCCCCCAGGAATACAGCGACATCATTTTATATGACTCTGCAAGAGATGACCCCCACAGGATTCTTGCCATTGGTAGCAATGAACTGTTGCCTTATTTCGAAAGAGGAGAGACATGGTTTGGCGATGGAACGTTCAAGGTGGTGCCAACCATGTTCTTTCAGCTGTATTCTCTCCATGCAAAAGTCGGCAACTCCTATCCTCCCCTGATCTACTGCCTGCTGCCAAACAAGACTGGTCCAACCTATCGTCGAATGATCACGGCGCTCAAAGGGTTGATGCCAGGTGCAAATCCCCAGAAAATTCTTCTTGACTTTGAGATGGCAGCAATGTCAGCTTTCCAAGATGAGTTTCCAGCTGCAGCGATTTCTGGCTGCTTCTTTCATCTGAGCCAGTCCATTATTCGAAAGGTCAATGAGCTGGGCCTAAAGGCTGAATTTGAGGCTGAGGATGGAGAGTTCAATCTCAAGGTAAAATCTTTGGCCTCCTTGGCGTTTGTCCCACCAGCCGAAGTAAGTGCAAGGTATGACGAACTAGCCCAAATCTTCCCTGATGATGATGCTACCAATCAGCTCCTCTCCTACTTTGAGCATACCTACGTTAGGGGGCCAGGAGTAGGTGGACGCTTTCGAAACGCAAGGTTTACTCCAGAGGTCTGGAATCATTATGCTGACGCTTTGGCCTCTGCCCCCAAGACCACGAATTGCTGCGAGGGGTTTCATAACGCCTTACAAGCACTCTTTCTTTGTGCTCATCCTACCGTGTGGAAACTGTTCAACGGACTCATTAGTGACATGGCAATTCATAGACTTACAGCCCAGAATGCTGAGGTACTGAATGTTGAGCATCCACGAAGCAAGTATGTCCAGCTAGCTGAACGACTGCGTGTGAAAGTGGCTGATTATCACAATCAAGGAGACAAGCTGCGGTATCTACGAGCGACCAGCAACATGCAGGCACGATAGACAAGACCAGCAATATTTGTAGAATAAGAATAGAAGAAGCTTTGAAACTGTTATTCAATAAGCAATCTTACGTTAAAATCAATGATGAATAAAGTATTTCCTTTTTTTGGACGTTTAATTTTTTGTTTTCCCTATACTTGTCTGTAAATAATCGTCCGTACACAATTGTCCGTACACAATTGCGTTGTACACAATTGTCCGTACACAATTGCCTTGTACACAATTGTCCGTACACAATTGCCTTGTACACAATTGCCTTGTACACAATTGTCCGTACACAATTGCCTTGTACACAATTGCCTTGTACACAATTGTCCGTACACAATTGCCTTGTACACAATTGTCCGTACACAATTGTCCGTACACAATTGCCTTGTACACAATTGTCCGTACACAATTGCCTTGTACACACTTGTACACAATTGTCTGTACACAATTGTCCGTACACAATTGTCCGTACACAATTGCCTTGTACACAATTGTCCGTACACAATTGCCTTGTACACAATTGCCTTGTACACAATTGCCTTGTACACAATTGTCCTACACAATTGCCTTGTACACAATTGTCCGTACACAATTGTCCGTACACAATTGCCTTGTACACAATTGTCCGTACACAATTGCCTTGTACACACTTGTACACAATTGTCTGTACACAATTGTCCGTACACAATTGTCCGTACACAATTGCCTTGTACACAATTGTCCGTACACAATTGCCTTGTACACAATTGCCTTGTACACAATTGTCCGTACACAATTGCCTTGTACACAATTGTCCGTACACAATTGTCCGTACACAATTGCCTTGTACACAATTGTCCGTACACAATTGCCTTGTACACACTTGTACACAATTGTCTGTACACAATTGTCCGTACACAATTGTCCGTACACAATTGCCTTGTACACAATTGTCCGTACACAATTGCCTTGTACACAATTGTCCGTACACAATTGCCTTGTACACAATTGTCCGTACACAATTGCCTTGTACACAATTGCCTTGTACACAATTGCCCTGTACACAATTGTCCTTGGACACAATTGGCCTGTACACAATTGTCTGTACACAATTGTCCGTACACAATTATCTTGTACACAATTGTCATGGAACCCTTCCACTCTAATCCCCACCAGATCTTCCCACGCTACAATGTCTATTTCTTTAGAAATATCGCACAGTCGGGACATAAGGTGGTGGTGCAGTTGTAAATATTGCAACATGTGCGTCTCATGAAGATTGTACTTAATCAATATCTCCCTTCCGGTCAACCACCTCCTCTCCTGTGTGTGCATAAGGTCTCCCAATGATGCAATTCCCTTCATCCTCCAAACACCAAACAACGCATTTTCTCGACCCTGCGGGAAGCCTGGACAGGCCCAGGGATTTAGTCTTTTAGATATTTTCCATGAAAGGTTCATTTTTTTCCTGACTGCCTTCCACGTCATTATTGTGTCTCTGCATATAGACGTTTGTTTAATATTAGATGGCAGTTCTGATAGTGAGGAGTGCAAGAGAGCAGACAACTCCCAGGGCTTAACCCATTCTCCCTCCAGACCTATATCTGAGAATTTGTTTGTTTTGTTTAGCCAATCTAAGACATTTCTCATGACGCACGCTAGGTTGTATCCCCTAATGTCTGGGAGCCGAAGCCCCCCCTCCTCCCTAGATTGAATCAGAGTGGGGATGGCTATTCTCGCCCTCTTACCTCCCCTTAGAAACCCCGAGAAAGCAGCATTTAGCTTCTTAATGTCTGTGTGCTTTAACAACATAGGAATAGTTTGAAGCGGGTAGAGCAACCTCGCGAAGCTAATCATCTTAATAAGATGACAGCGACCTAGCAACGACAGAGGCAGATTTCTCCATCCCCTCAATTCTCTTTCGATTTTATTTATGATCGGAGTATAATTAAGCTTATAGATCAGTCCCGGTGATCTGGCCAATTGAATACCCAAGTACTTTAGACTATCTCTAGCTATAGGTATCCCAAACAATATCTTACATCTTGAGAAATGAGTTCCATCTCTAACAAAGAGAATCTCACATTTATCCCTATTCAGACGGAGTCCGGAGAATTTCCCCAATTTTTCTATATCCTCCAGAATAGCCTGGAGATCTCTTTGAGGGTTCTGTACAAAGAGAATGATGCCGTCGGCGAATAGGGATAACTTAGTCTCCAGTTCCCCCACTTTAATACCCTCAAAAGAGCTTTGTGATGCCAAATATCTCGCCAGAGGTTCATTCGCCAGATTAAAAAGGAGGGGTGATAGTGGGCAACCTTGTCGCGTGCCCTTTTCCAGTTTGAACGTATCTGACAAAAAACCTGGCACGTTAATACACGCTTTAGGGTTATTATACAATGATTTCAGATATTGGCGAAAGGGGCCTACTAGTCCAATACGATCGAGATCTAGGTCCAGCCATGGCCAACTCACATTATAAAATGCCTTTTCGGCATCTAAGGTGACCACGGCCGGACCCCCCCTTCCCATCCCCTTGATATTTTACCGCATCTAATAGGAGCATCGGTCTTCTGACATTAGTCACTATGGAACGCCCCCTGACAAAACCCGCTTGAAGTGGCGTTATCAGTTTAGGTAAAATCATGGCCAGCCTGTTCGCCAGGATCTTCGACAAAAGCTTAAGATCCTGATTTATAAGCGAGATAGGTCTGTAACTGGCTGGGTCTGATGGCGGTTTGTTAGGTTTTGGGATCAGCTTGATATATGCCATGTTCATTCTTTCTGGTATTGGGGCACCTTGTAAGATATCATTAAATAAATCTTTCAATACAGGGGAGACCTGATCTCTTAATGTTTTGAAGAAGGCGCCATTGAAACCATCCGGGCCAGGCGCTTTTCCCGGACTCAAGTTTAATAGCAGTCATAATTTCATCAATTGAAATCGGTCTATTTAGAAATTGCTTATCGTCCTCTGTCAGTCCGGTCATACTTATAGAATCAAGCCATGCTCCTCCCCCCTGTCCCACCTCATTTCTCTCTTTATATAAAGAGGCGTAATATTTCCCCAGTATTTGCACTATCTTTTCCAGATCAGATGCGAGCTCACCCTGTTTGTCTTTAATTGCCAGAATAGGGGTGATAGGCCGTCTACCCTTCGCCAATCGTGCCAATAATCGTCCAGCCTTGTCTCCAAACCTATTTAATTCAATTTCTATATGGCTTTTATACAGGGGCGGACCCAGACTGTAGTGGGCCCTGGTGCAAGAAATTTTTCGTGGCCCCCCCCTTCCTCAAATCATGTTTGTGTGCAGTGCTGTGTTCACAGACAGACTGTTTCCCTCCCCACCAGACCAAAGCCCTGCTCTTCCGACTGGGGCTCTTACCTGGAGCCCTGTATCCTCAGCTTGCTCACCTTCTCTGGAGAGGGTGTGATTCCTGCCTCCACGGAAGAGCCGGAAATGAATGCTGCTGCTCCAGCAGCAACCCACCTGCCCCCCCCCCCCTTCTTGCTGATAGGATGCAGCGCCGTGTTCTGGCTGATAGGATGCAGCACAGTGTTCTGGCTATCAGCACTTCCTCCCGGGACTCAATGCCACAAAAGTGCCGCGGTTGTGTAGCGCAGCTGGCACCCGACAGCACCCCCCCCGGGACTCAATGCTGCCAGAATAGTGCCACGGGTGAGCGGCGCCAGGCAGCTGACAACCGACCGCCCTCCCCACCCCTCCCGGGGCCTTACATTGAATGCTGCAAGGTACTACTGCCAGGGCCACTACCTACCACCCTCCTGTCTGACAGGGGAACGGACCTGCCGCTGGAGACTCAGGGGCCCCCTAGCTGGTTGGGGCCCTGGTGCAGCTGCACCAGCTGCACCACGGTGGTTCCGCCCCTGCTTCTATATATGTCTTCTCTTTTATTGGCCCATGAATCAAATATCTTTTTAGCGTTCAGCCACTCTACCTTATCTGCCTCTGACATTGTCAGCTTATATTGGAGGTATGCATCTCTAACATTGGTACTGGCTTTAAAGAGGACCTGTCACCAAACCAGGCATGGTGATCTAATTTATAAACTGGAGGAAAACATGGAGTATATTGCAGTAAAAATTTTTTCTTTATTCAATCATGTGTAAAAAAGCGTGATGAAAAGTGACACAGCACAGATTCTGAGATACAACTCAACCGACATGTTAGGACCAAGATATAGAACAGTTGTACTTGACTGCTGAACAAATATAGGTTTTACAATGTACATACAGAGTATATTGAAATAGTACAGATACTACAGAGAACCACGTAATAAATAGATAAAGTGCACCATTCTGGTAGAGATTTCCACCTTATTGATTCTCAGAACAAGTATAAGACTAGGTTGTACATACAAAGTTATACCCAAAGTAAAAATAACAGGTACAATCAGTCACAGTAACAGCTGAGCATAGTAAAGCATCCAAAGGATCATACCTATATGGTCAAAACTGCGGGAGAGCAAACCAGGGAGAGAGAGAGTAGGTCCTAAAGCCCCTACATATGTTTCGCCCACACAGCTTCCTCAGGGAGAGGTCTGTAGATAGTAGTGGACACCATGCCATGACACAAGCGGTGTCTTTATAGCACTGTGAGACCCGGATGCGGTGTAAAGCGAGGGGCGGGGCTACACGGGAGAGAAAAAAAACTCTGTTTAAATGCTGCAGACAGGGAGAGAATGATTAACAGCGGTGGGCAGATTAAACAGGCAGGGGGTGTGAATCTGCACTTGGCTGCAGCCCCATGCCACCTCCTTAGTGGCTGTAGCATGTAAGTTTTCTAACTGTATTATCTCGGGGTACAGGGCTGCTCAAGGGCTGGGTGACCCCTTGTCTGCATGCTGCAGACATGCTGTGTCCAGTGCTGTAATTAGATCACCATGCCTGGTTTGGTGACAGGTCCTCTTTAATACAGTGTTCTTTTACCCGTCTTTTCATGCGAATGCTGTAGCCATGATATGCCCGCGTAAAACTGCCTTTGCTGCCTCCCAAAACAAACCCGGATATGATTGGTGCTCCGCATTATTCCTGATATAGTCTGACCACCATTCCCCAAGAAGCCTAACTAAATTTTCCTCTCTGACTAGAGTATCAGGGAATCTCCACAAGTAATCCTTTCCCTTTTGATATATATCTTTAGTTTCTAATGTCAATGGACTGTGATCGGATATCACCATATCTTCAATCTTTGCTTCTAGGGTCTTGTGGAGCAATTGCTGGGAGGCAAAAAACATGTCCAATCTCAACCAGGATTCATGCACATGGGAAAAGTGGGTATATTCCCGCTCCAAAAGATGTAGCATGCGCCATGAGTCAGTCAAACTGCAATTAGTGAGCAGGTCTTCCAATGGGCGCAGTCTGGTAGAGAGTGGTATCATCAACCCCCCATGGCTCCTATCCTCCCCTTCATCGACCACCAAGTTGAAATCACCACCAACTAGTCTATTGCATTCCTGGTCTGTCAAAAGTTTGTTTTGTAATCTAAGGAAGAAAAATTTTTGCATTGTATTTGGGGCATAGATATTGTAAACTGCTATATGTGATGTTCTGTATCTGTATAGTCATATGCAATATCCTGCCTTTGTCATCTGACGTCGTGTTCAAAACCGTGTATGACAGAGATTTGTTTATCAATATTTTTACCCCATCCTTCCTAAGTACTGCGCTGGATCCGTAGTTCTCCCCCACCCACATTTTCCTGAGCCTAAAATAATCTGATGTCAGATGGGTCTCCTGGAGCAAGGCCACATCTGCTTTCAATCTTTTCAGATGACGAAGCACCATCATGCGCTTCGCAGGGGAGTGCAGACCCTTTACGTTCCAAGAGACCCATCTAACCATCGCTACAACTCATTTTTGAGTTTCCCAAACAAACATTAGATCTCAAATGGTGGTGCATATCCAATCGGACTTTTGATCTGTACTAGATGAAGCATGTGAAACCAGCAAGCTTAATAAAAGTAGACGGGTAGTTGTTTTAACCTTACTCTCCCACCTCGCATCAAACATTGTGTGACTTCACTTTTTTCCTCCCTGGTGACGGTACACATAAACCAGTACCCGTCGCAACATCTATCTAAATCTTAGCATAATAATAAGAAAAATATAAACATAAATTTCCAAGCCCCTTATATAGATTTATCAAGCCTTAAACTTTTCAAAGCATCAAAAAGGTTCTCCCGCACAGTTCAAGCAATAGTAATAGTCTCGTGGTCTGAAAAGTTAGTGTCACCGTAAATGATGAAATATATCGGCCACTGAGAAGCCAGGTAAATTTCCACCTCCCCCACCTCCCTTCAAAAGCACTATAAGATATTTAGTGCTTAGTATTCAAAAAGATATTCCCCCACTAATAATAGCAAAAAAACTACTTGTTTGACTCATACCTTCGTCGCCCAGTGCTGGGCCAAGGAAGGGAATCGTAGAAAAAAAAAAAAAAAGGGGGGGGGATCTCTGCAGAAGATTCAACTGGGCACCCCAAGACAACAGAAAACCCGTAGCCCCCCGGACCTTCTTATTACTCGACTCTCTCCAAAATACAGTTTTCCGTAAGATCCAACTTCAAATTTTCATTCCAATGTTGGATAGGTTCTATTTCTTCTTAGACCATCTGGATATGGGTTGACATGGATGTTTCGGTATGGTGGGTCTCGATTGTAACCCATCCAGATGAGATTCGGAGCGTAGTCTGTACGCTCTTGTGGGTTCATGAACTCTTTCTGGTTCGTGTTCATGATCCGGGTGTAAGTCTGGTTCTCTAGGACTAGTGGAGCTTGATCGCAACCTGTCAGGAGATTTCTTTCTCTTTGAGATCACCGCCAATGCTTCTTCTGGGTTAGTAAAAGACAACATATTCCCATCTTGGGATTTGAACCTCAGGGTAGCCGGGTAGTTCAATTGGAAACGAATGTTCTTTTTAAAGAGGGAGGTACAAACTTCGCTAAAGGCTTTCCTTCGTCTGGAGACCTCTATGGAGTAATTTGCGAAAACTTGAACTCTGTACCCCATAATCGTGAGGGGGTGCCTCCTGGCTTTATAAGCACGTAGAATTTCTATCTTATCCCTTTGGTTCAGGTATTTGGCAATAGCATGGCGTGGTTTGTCTGTCATTTTGTCGCGACCCGACCCATTGCTACCACCAGACCCAGAAGGATCGCGAGGGGGACCAATTCTATGGGTCCGTTCTGTTCTACATTTGTGTGTCAGGCCCAGTTCTTTTGTCAGATCGACCTCAAATACCTCTTCTAGCTGGGGCAAGGAGATGGATTCGGGGAGACCCACTATTTTTAAATTGCTTCTGCGGCTTCTATTTTCCAGGTCGTCTAGCTTGTTCAAAGCAAATGTGGAATGTTTCTGAAGTAATTGGACTTGCTGCTCCAATTCCATTATTCTGTCCTCTGCAGCTGTAACCCTGGATTCTGCCTCCTGCAGCTGCCTCTCATGTTGTCCTAATTTAGTGTGCAGCTCTTGCGTACTTGCAGCCACCAGATCAGAGACTGCCTGCTTAAAATCTTCAGCTAGGTGGCTTGCCAGCTCTTTGGCTAGCAACTTGTAGTCCAGTTTGTGTGCAGCAACAATCCCCATATCACTTTCTACCACCAGTGACTGGTCTCCCCCACTGATGTCCTTCAGACTCACTATCTCCAAACTCTGAATGCTCGTTCCCGCAGCTCCTCCAGTCTTCACCGCTGTCTCCCGCTCTTCCTGCATATCGATCCCCTTCTCACATTCATCTGGGGGCTGCCCCTGGCCCTCTCCTACCTCTGCGGCCGCCATCACTGTTTTGGCGCCTTTTCCGTCTGTTCCGTTTTCGGCTCCACATGAGCCGCTATCTCTATTTCCTCTGGTAACGAAGCTGTCCATTGTGGACGCCGCTCCGGACTTTCCTCCCAACATCGCCGGTGTTTGGGCTGTTCAGGGGCCTGGGAATCCTGGCGATTGTGCGACGGGGGCTGGAGCGCGCTCAGCAGCGTCCTACCATGGAGGGGCTGGAACCGGAAGTCAGCAAGTGGATCCACTTGAGAAAGACACCTTTAGTGTCGAAACATGTTGTGGCGAGGAGACCTGTAACTTCTACTGTTCACAATAAATTTGAAAGGTAATAATAGATAAGAGCCCAGTGCCTGTTTCTGTCCCTAGCGCTCATTTTATCATACCTTTTTACTTCATATCGTGCTCAAATCCTCCCTTTGGGGAGTGTGGTTTGAGAGCAGCTCTGGGACAGGATTTGGTCAACACAGAGGAGCTGCCCTTCCCTGGGCTCGTGATCTCTGAGAGAGACGTTGAAGTTCCATAAGGAAAGGCTTCTCTACACGTAGCAACGGATTTATGCCTGCGGTTAAATCTCACCTCAAATCATCAACCTAGTTGTGCAGGGGGCGTAACTAGAAAAGGTGAGTGACATATCAATATAACCCCTTGCTTCGGCTAATTTGCACAGTGTGGCGCAACAATTTTTTGGGTTTTTCTTATCCTCAAGTGATTGTAAAGCTTCTACAGCCTCCTGTTCTTCTTTTGAAAAAGCTGCATGGTTAAATCCAGATTTTGAATGGATTTTTTTCTATATAATTTTTCTGGCAAACAGATGCAAATCCTTCATTGACGTAAACAGGTCTAGATTACAAGAGGGGGAAAAGGTTAAAACTGTCTCTAACACTTTAAGTTGTCTATATGTCAAATTATCAGATGATAAATTAATTACCCTCTTCTGCTCTTCAGTTGGACCATCACCTCTGTCTGGATTGTTTTTCTTCTTCCTCCCTTAGGTTCTACATCTGTGTCCACAGTAGTTGTTGAACTCTGTGCCGGCATATCACTCTGCATAATTTTACGGATCTGCCATCTGAAAATCCTATTATTCTCCTAATACGTAAGATCACATTTGAATTTTTTCTGCTTACCAGAACTGATATCCTGCTCCCATTTTTGTAGATCTTTCTCCATCTCATTCCATCTCATTCGACCATTTTTCAATACTTTCAGGAGATGCATCTTTTTTGATGAGATAGAGATACATTGTCTTCTCTACTTGTTCATCTAATTTAGACAATGTATTATTTTCGAGGCCCCCCCTCAGTGGTATACAGGCCTCCCCAGTGGTAGTATACAGCAGCCCCAGTGGTAGTATACAGCAGCCCCAGCAGCCCCAGTGGTAGTATATAGCATCCCCAGCAGCCCCAGTGGTAGTATATAGCAGCCCCAGTGGTAGTATATAGCAGCCCCAGCAGCCCCAGTGGTAGTATACAGCAGCCCCAGTGGTAGTATATAGCATCCCCAGCAGCCCCAGTGGTAGTATACAGCAGCCCCAGTGGTAGTATATAGCATCCCCAGCAGCCCCAGTGGTAGTATATAGCATCCCCAGCAGCCCCAGTGGTAGTATATAGCAGCCCCAGCGGTAGTATACAGCAGCCCCAGTAATCCAGGGCCCCCCAGCCTTGCTCCGGTAACCTGTAAAGTAAAATATACTTATCACTGTCCCGCTGCCGTCCGTGCCCGCCGCTGCCGACATCTCCAATCCTCCATCTTGACGTCATTGCCTGCGACGAACAGAGGAAACCGGAAGAAGACGCATGAAGATGGAGGATCGGGGATGTCGGCAGCGGCGGGCGTGGACGGCAGCGGGACAGTGATAAGTATATTTTACTTTACAGGTTACCGGAGCAAGGCTGGGGGGGCCCTGGATTACTGAGGCTGCTGGGGCTGCTGGGCCTGCCGTATTGACTCGCGTATAAGCCGAGGGGGGTACGCGAGTGTATACGGTAATTTAAACTGTACATGAATTACAGAAAGGCCAGCTACTCCTGTTCGGAGACTTTAATGCAGTACCAAACCCTTCCCTAGACTCCTCCAACAAATCCAGAAACTTGAACACATCGCTAGACACATTGATGAACAGTGAGGAACTCTTCGACGCCTTCCGCTGGATTAACTCCTCTTCAATTGAGTATACCCACTTCTTTGACGCACATAAATCATTTGCTCGGATTGACCTCCTTTCAACTGACATACATACATTACATTATATCAAAACTATTAAGATTCACCCTAGAACGTGGTCGGACCACTCACTTTTGAAATTTCTTATGGACCCATTCATTCTGAACTAAAAATCTGTCGAGCCAACTTATTTATTTTTTTTTTTTAAATCAGATCATTTTTTATTTTAAGTAATCCACAAGGCACAAGGAAACCAGCCCCCCCCTACCACCCTCCAACATACCCAACACCATCCCCCCCCCTACCACCTCCAACATACCCAACACCATCCCCCTTTAGACAGCGATATCCAGCATTACCGTCCCATTTTGTTATCGTCCGTATCAATATCAAGTATATAAATTCAGCAACCACCTTCATCAATACCCATCATATGAAACATAGGGGGCGCTTTAAACATATATACGAAGCCCATCCCGTCCCTCTCATCTCACATCTGACTTCTCCATGGTTCCCATATTTTTCAAACGTCCTCACAGTGTTCCTCCTCTGGTATATTTTCTCCTCCAGACTCACAATATAGTTCACATTGCGAATGAAATCACTCCTTGAGGGTGGCTCAGCCCCAATCCAATGCCCGGCTATCAATTTCCATGCCAGAAACAACAACCTGGCCACTGCTATCTTTTGCAAATTTGTAACTCCAATTTCCTCCACATATCCCAGCATGCATACAAGAGGCGTTCTAGGTATCGCACATGCATAACGTCTTTGAATCAATGTTATTACTACCAACCAAAAAACTTGCAACCTCGGGCACTCCCACATCATATGCAGAATTCCAGCACGCTCAACTCAAACATCTTGGACACTCAGACGTACCTCTTACTCCTATTTTGAACAGAAATTCTGTGGATCGGTAAACCCTATGAAGAAGATACAACTGCGACAACCTGCCCGGCTCACTCAAAGACAGTTTTGGTCCGTATTCCAGCACTGACTCCCAGACTTCATCTTCTATTTCCCCCAATTCTTTCGCCCACTTTACACGTGCCTTAATAGGGTGCCTCAGCAACAGTGTGTGCAGGAGGTCTCTATACAGCGTGGATATCACCCCCCGTGTGCTGCCCCCCATACATAATCTACAACAATATCCTTCTGTAGATCAAGATTACATATTTTCCGCTGCTGTCGACAAGGATGTTGGACCCTAAAATAAAGAAACCTATCTGTCTCTGACAGCTGAAACTCCTCCCTTGGGGATGCAAAAGACTTCATATCCCCATTCACCAGAATCTGTGATACATATTCTATGCCCCTATTCAACCAGGATTTCTGCTCTCCCAATTTATAAAATTCCCCCAAAGCTACGTTCTTCCACAACGGGGTATATATCGTCACACCTTCAATCTCCCTTAGTTTTTTAATCCTATTCCAGACTTTCTGAATCAGACACAGAGTGGGGAACCCTCCTCCCAATTGTCCGAAGTCTCCAGCCTCCAAACCCGTCATCAAAGGGGCCCTTTGTATTAAAGTACTTTCTGTGTGGAAATCCTCCCGTCTCCTGAGGACCATCCCCTTAAATGCTGTACCTGGGACGCCAGGAAGTAAATCCAGGGATTTGGTAGGGCCAGTCCCCCTTCCTCCTTTTGGCCTCTATAGAATTTACAATTTTAGTCTGGGTTGACATCCACCCCAAACCAAACGCTGAAACACCGAGTTAAATCTTTGAAACAATCCCCACGATATCCACACTGGTGAATTGTGAAGCACATAGAGGAGTTTTGGCATGAGAATCATTTTGGACAAATTTGTCCTACCCACCACCGAGAGACGCAACTTGCACCATGTCTATGCCTTGTCTTTCAGTTTAACCAACAACGGCATAACATTCCATTTAATATAGTCCGAGATAGGCAGAGAGACCTAAATGCTTAAATTGATCCACCACTTTCAGTCTGGTACATCCAAATTCCCCAATCTCAGCCAAGCCCTCCTTATCTACCATCATAATGTTGGATTTTTCCCAGTTAATTCTTAAACCAGACATCTCTCCAAACCTTTCGACCACACTAACTGCTTGTCTAAGGGACTCTCCAGGATCCTGCAGGAATAACAAGATGTCATCCGCATGTAAAGCCACCTTCTCCTCCACTGGCCCAAACCAAAAGCCCTTCACCTCAGTCGTTTTTCTAATATATGTTGCAAGTGGCTCAATAGCTAGAGTGAACAATAACGGCGAAAGAGGGCAACCCTGGCGGGTACCCCGATTAAGATTAAACCTATCTGATCTTTCACCATTCACTCTTACCCGAGCCATAGGAGAAGAATACAGCAGCCTCACCCAGGAGATAAACATCTGACCAAATCCCATCTTATCTAGTAGCAACCACAGATAGTCACATTCCACCCTGTCAAACGCTTTGTGCGCATCAAGGGATACCACCGCTCTACACCCCTTATTATCCGCTGGTAGTTGGATATTCAGGAATAATCTTCTTAAATTAAAGGCTGTAGATTTGTTTGGCATAAAACCAGACTGATCCGGGTGAATCACATCCATAACTACTCCCCTCAGTCTGCGCGCCATCACTTTAGCGAACAGCTTTACGTCCACTGACCGCAATGAAATGGGCCTATAGGACTCCGCTTTCCTCTTGTCCTTATCCTTGTCCATGCCCTCATCATCTCCTGCCTGGACTACTGCAACCTCCTGTTCACCGGCCTCCCTGCCTCCTCCCTCACACCTCTCCGCGTCATCCTCAACTCTGCTGCCCAACTCATCCACCTATCTCCCTGTTACTCCCCCGCCTCCCCTCTCCGCCGAGCCCTCCACTGGCCCCCCTTCCCCCAGTGATCTCGCTTCAAAACCCTAACCCTAACCCTGACATACAAGGCCATAAACAACCTGTCCCCTCCCTACATCTCCGACCTAGTCTCCCGCTACATCCCCTCACGCAACTTGCGCTCCTCTCAGGAACTCCTTCTCTCAACCCCCCACATCTCCACCTCCCACAACCTCACACAAGACTTCTCTCGTGCTTCTGCCAGACTCTGGAACTCCCTCCCCCACCACATCAGACACTCCCCGACCCTGGGAACCTTCAAGAAAAACCTGAAGACCCACCTCTTCCTACAAGCCTACAACACACACTGAGACCCTATCCACTGCACCATCTCACCTCTCCCCCTCCTACTGTCTCTCTCCCCACCCCCTCTAGACTGTGAGCCCTCGCGGACAGGATCCCCGGCCCTATTGTACCCGTATGACTAATTGTGGATTTGTCGTCGTTTGTCTTCGTTTGTGGCCATCTTTGACCACTTGTCCTTGTCTACCCTCGAAAATGTAAAGCGCCATGTATCCTAATAGCGCTATATAAATACCTAATAATAATAATAATAAATCCTCCTAGGGCAAAACCACAATTGTAGCCTCCCTCATAGACTCATAACCCATGTAGAAATCTAAGGATAATTACAACAAAGATCTTTATTTCTTATTGTAAGTTACCAACTGCAAGGCTATTACATTTTAGAAATAGTATATTCCAAGAGATAAGGTATAATCCTCCAACCACATAACAGTAGGGGGATCCCACTAAGGTTACATCCACAGAATACATAAACATATACCTCCTTTCCCACATATACCTTTTTTCCCTCTTTTACTTTCTGTTATCAGCTCTTTTCCTCTCTTTCCCTCCCCTCCTTTTCTTCCCCATTTTTTTTTCCCCTCTTTTACTTTCTGTTATCAGCTCTTTTCTTCTCTTTCCCTCCCCTCCTTTTCTTCCCCATTTTTTTTTTTTCCCTCTTTTACTTTCTGTTATCAGCTCTTTTCCTCTTTTTTCCTCCCCTCCCCCTCTTCTTCCCATATTTTTCCTTTTAACTCTTTTAGAACCTGCAGGTATGTGATTGGTTAGAAATAATTGATGTATATTTGTCACACATGCGAGAGGGGTTGTTTTTTGCTTTTATATTGTATATATTCTTTTTGTCTGTATTGCCATTGTACTGACGATTAAGTGGGCTAGACCCACGAAACGCGTCCAGGAGCTCCTTTGGAGCATGTGTGATTTTATAAATCTTTGAAAATAAAAAGGAATTTTGTGGCACCGGATTCTACACCTTTTTCTATTGCTATTGGTGGTTGCCAAGCCACTTTCCGGTTTGCCTGGGAGTCCTGGGAATATTAGGTGGTTGGAGCTAATCCTTCTTTTTGATTTTCAAACCTTTGGTGGAAGCTCCCACCCTTTCCCGCATCTGGATATAATTCCTCTATCAGGTTAGCGAAGTCTGACCATGGACCATGTAATTATCCTTAGATTTCTACACCTGTAAGTTTACCATGTAATTGCATTACTAATATATCAGTTCTTTGCTCTGTTCTTCTCCGTCTTCTCCCCCCCCTTTTTTTTTTTTTTTCTCTTTTACTTTCTGTTATCAGCTCTTTTCCTCTCTTTCCCTCCCCTCCTTTTCTTCCCCATTTTTTTTTTTTTTTTTCCCTCTTTTACTTTCTGTTATCAGCTCTTTTCCTCTCTTTCCCTCCCCTCCTTTTCTTCCCCATTTTTTTTTTTTTTCTTCCCCTCTTTTACTTTCTGTTATCAGCTCTTTTCCTCTCTTTCCCTCCCCTCCTTTTCTTCCCCATTTTTTTTTTTTTTTTCCCTCTTTTACTTTCTGTTATCAGCTATTTTCCTCTCTTTCCCTCCCCTCCTTTTCTTCCCCATTTTTTTTTTCCCTCTTTTACTTTCTGTTATCAGCTCTTTTCTTCTCTTTCCCTCCCCTCCTTTTCTTCCCCATTATTTTTTTTTTCCTCTTTTACTTTCTGTTATCAGCTCTTTTCCTCTTTTTTCCTCCCCTCGCCCTCTTCTTCCCCATATTTTTCCTTTTAACTCTTTTAGAACCTGCAGGTATGTGATTGGTTAGAAATAATTGATGTATATTTGTCACACATGCGAGAGGGGGCTGTTTTTTGCTTTTAAATTGTATATATTCTTTTTGTCTGTATTGCCATTGTACTGACGATTAAGTGGGCTAGACCCACGAAACGCGTCCAGGAGCTCCTTTGGAGTATGTGTGATTTTTAAAATCTTTGAAAATAAAAAGGAATTTTGTGGCACAGGATTCTACACCTTTTTCTATTAACAGAAGCATACAGTTTAGATCACGTGAAGTAATTATCACCCTCTACTCCTCCTTGGTCAGACCTCATCTGGAATACTGTTTCCAGTTCTGGGAACCTTATTTAAAAAAAAATATAAACAAACTGGAGCAAGTTTAGAGAAGAGTGACCAGAACGTGACCGGTCTGCAAACCAAGTCCTAAAAGTAACGTTTACAGGATTTGGGAAAGTTTAACTTGCCAAAAAGACTGTGAGGAGAATTAATAGTTGTCTACACATCTCAAAGGCTATCACACTGTAGAGGGATTAGCTTTATTCTCATTTGTACAAAAGCAATAGAAGCAATGGGATGAAACTGGGTGGAGACATAGTTTAGATATTATCAAAAAAACTTTGACAGTGACTGAGTGGGACAGGCTGCCACAAGAGGTAGTGAGTTCCCCTTCAATGGAAGTCCTCAAAAAGAGGCTGGACAGACATCTGTCTGATATGATTTAGTAAATCCTGCATTGAGCAGGGTGTTGGACAGGAGACCCAGAAGGTCCCTTTCCCATTCTATCTTTCTATGATTCTATGAAAATACCAGATTGTGCAGGCAGGTATTTATTATGAATCTTTTAAAGCGGTAGAATTCTCCGCTCAAGAGGCAAGCAATTGTGTGACTACTCGACGCATGTTGTGGCTAAGAGTTTGGAGGGCAAATTTAGCTTCAAAGGAGTCTTGCATAGGACTTGCTTTTCAGCGGTCCCGTCTTTTTGGTACCATGATTATCACTGCTTTCTATGCGCAATAAGAGTACGCTCCTGCATCTGGCAAGGGCTAGCCTGGCGTTTAGGAAGTGCAAAGTTTTGCATCTCTGTCTGTTTCACCAAGGCCCTGCTCTAGATGTACTTGCTCTTTGGAGCAGACCCGGTGTATCCCATAGAAGTAGTAAAGCTTCCTGTAGGTTGGTGTCCACAGGACCTCTTTCTGGGTCTGGGGGTTGTGCCTGAAGGTAAAAGAGGGGTTGAAATATGACTGTCAACCCCTACTTGGGAAGTCTTTTCAGGTGGGTGGTTGCCTCCTTCTTTATCAAGAAGGCTGGTTGGGGGCTGTTAGCAATCTTTGGGTCAGAATAGTAGTTTCTTCAGGCTACAGGATAGAGTTCTCGTCCATTTCATAAGTACCAATTTTTCTGGTCCCATATTCAGCTTCTCAGCATAAAGTTTAGTTTGGTCAGGCTATCTCTTCCTACTTCTAGCAGGGGTGATTGAAGAGGTTTCCCCCTTAGAAAGTGTCAAGGGTTTCTTTTGAAATATTTTCATTCAACCACGAAGGGGGTGGGGGAAATCTGTGAGTATCTGTCATTAATAGATATTCACGACACTTAACCTGCATACAGTTAGGGCCAGAAATATTTGGACAGTGACACAAGTTTTGTTATTTTAGCTGTTTACAAAAACATGTTCAGAAATACAATTATATATATAATATGGGCTGAAAGTGCACACACTCCCAGCTGCAATATGAGAGTTTCCACATCCAAATCGGAGAAAGGGTTTAGGAATCATAGCTCTGTAATGCATAGCCTCCTCTTTTTCAAGGACCAAAAGTAATTGGACAATGGACTCTAAGGGCTGCAATTAACTCTGAAGGCGTCTCCCTCGTTAACCTGTAATCAATGAAGTAGTTAAAAGGTCAGGGGTGGATTCCAGGTGTGTGGTTTTGCATTTGGAAGCTGTTGCTGTGACCAGACAACATGCGGTCAAAGGAACTCTCAATTGAGGTGAAGCAGAACATCCTGAGGCTGAAAAAAAAGAAAAAATCCATCAGAGAGATAGCAGACATGCTTGGAGTAGCAAAATCAACAGTTGGGTACATTCTGAGAAAAAAGAAATTGACTGGTGAGCTTGGGAACTCTAAAAGGCGTGGGCGTCCACGGATAACAACAGTGGTGGATGATCGCCGCATACTTTATTTGGTGAAGAAGAACCCGTTCACAACATCAACTGAAGTCCAGAACACTCTCAGTGAAGTAGGTGTATCTGTCTCTAAGTCAACAGTAAAGAGAAGACTCCATGACAGTAAATACAAAGGGTTCACATCTAGATGCAAACCATTCATCAATTCCAAAAATAGACAGGCCAGAGTTAAATTTGCTGAAAAACACCTCAAGAAGCCAGCTCAGTTCTGGAAAAGTATTCTATGGACAGATGAGGCAAAGATCAACCTGTACCAGAATGATGGGAAGAAAAAAGTTTGGAGAAGAAAGGGAACGGCACATGATCCAAGGCACACCACATCCTCTGTAAAACATGGTGGAGGCAACGTGATGGCATGGGCATGCATGACTTTCAATGGCACTGGGTCACTTGTGTTTATTGATGACATAACAGCAGACAAGAGTAGCCGGATGAATTCTGAAGTGTACCGGGATATACTTTCAGCCCAGATTCAGCCAAATGCTGCAAAGTTGATTGGACGGCGCTTCATAGTACAGATGGACAATGACCCCAAGCATACAGCCAAAGCTACTCAGGAGTTCATGAGTGCAAAAAAGTGGAACATTCTGCAATGGCCAAGTCAATCACCAGATCTTAGCCCAATTGAGCATGCATTTCACTTGCTGAAATCCAGACTTAAGACGGAAAGACCCACAAACAAGCCAGACCTGAAGGCTGCGGCTGTAAAGGCCTGGCAAAGCATTAAGAAGGAGGAAACCCAGTGTTTGGTGTTGTCCATGGGTTCCAGACTTAAGGCAGTGATTGCCTCCAAAGGATTCGCAACAAAATATTGAAAATAAAAATTTTTTGTTTGGGTTATGTTTATTTGTCCAATTACTTTTGACCTCCTAAAATGTGGAGTGTTTGTAAAGAAATGTGTACAATTCCTACATTTTCTATCAGATATTTTTGTTCAACCCTTCAAATTAAACGTTAAAATCTGCACTTGAATTCTGTTGTAGAGGTTTCATTTCAAATCCAATGTGGTGGCATGCAGAGCCCAACTCGCGAACATTGTGTCACTGTCCAAATATTTCTGCCCTAACTGTATGTTCATATTTCCATCTCACTATCGTTACCTATGGTTTCGTGATCAATCAAGGTTGTTATCGGTTCTCCACTCTACATTTTAGATTACACTCGGCACCCACAGTGTTTGCAATGATTTTGGTATGAATTATGGAGCTCCCATGCTCCAGGGGCATAGCGGTGATGCCCTATCTGGACAAGATTGTTCTCAAGACGTCCCCCAAGTCTCAAAATTATGAGTGCTTACAGGTTGTTTCATGTGCCCTTGACCAATTTGGATAGATTATTAATTAGACAAATCCACAATAATTTCCACTCAGCAGCTTCTCTTTCAGGAGATGACCTTCGATACTTGCTCCGTGGTCTGTTTCTTCCAGAGGAAAAAGGTTGGTTCTTCAGTTTTCCATCCAGATTGAAACATCCAGGCAAACATTCCCTCTGGTTTTGAATGAGGGCTTTAGGTCAGATTGTGTCAGCTTTTGAAGCTGTCTCATTCAGTCACTTTCATTCAAGACTACACTATTTAGGAGAAGACTGCACATAATACTGCATTATATGGGAGAAGGCTGCATATATAGTACTGCACTATATGGGAGAAGGCTGCACATATAATACTACACTATACGGGAGAAGGCTGCACATAATACTGCACTATATGGAAAAATGATGCATGTATAATACTGCACTATATGAGAGAAGGCTGCATATATAATACTGCACTATATGGGAGAAGGCTGCATATATAATACTGTAACTATATGGGAGAAGGCTACATATATAATACTGCACTGTATGGAAATCATATGAAGCTGCATATATAATACTGCACTATATGGAGAGATATGAGGCTGCATATATAATACTGCACTATATGGAGAAATATAAGGCTGCATATATAATACTGCACTATATGGAGAGTTATGAGGCTGCACTATATGGAAATTTATGAGCCTGCAATATACAATGCCTTGTGAAAGTATTTGACCCCCTTGAAGTTTTCAACCTTTTGCCACATTTCAGGCTTCAATCATAAATTCTAATTTTTTTTGTGAAGAATCAACAACAACTGGGACACAATTGTGAAGTGGAACGAAATTTATTGGATATTTTAAACTTTTAAAAATAATTAAAAATGAAAAGTGGGGCGTACAATATTATTCGGCCCCTTTACTTTCAGTACAGCAAACTCACTCCAGAAGTTCAGTGAGGATCTCTAAATGATCCATTGTTGTCCTAAATGACTGGCAATGATAAATAGAATCCACCTGTGTGTAATCAAGTCTCCGTATAAAGCACCTGCACTGTGATAGTCTCGGGGTTCTGTTTCAAGTGCAGAGAGCATCATGAAGACCAAGGCATACACCAGACAGGTCCGAGATACTGTTGTGGTGAAGTTTAAAGCCAGACTTGGATGCAAAAAGATTTCCCAAATTTTAAACATCTCAAGGAGTACTGTGCAAGCGATCATATTGAAATGGAGGGAGTATCAGACCACTACAAATCTACCAAGACCCGGCCGTCCCTCTAAACTTTCATCTCCAACAAGGAGAAGACTGATTAGAGATGCAGCCAAAAGGCCCATGATCACTCTGGATGAACTGCAGAGATCTACAGCTGAGGTGGGAGAGTCTGTCCATAGGACAACAATCAGTCATACACTGCACAAATCTGGCCTTTGTGGAAGAGCGGCAAGAAGAAAGCCATTTCTCAAAGATATCCATAAAAAGTCTCATTTGCCACAAGCCACCTGAGTGACACACCAAACATGTGAATAAGGTGCTCTGGTCAGATGAAACCAAAATCGAACTTTTTGGTCACAATGCAAAACGATATGTTTGGTGTAAAAGCAGCACAGCTCATCACCCTCAAAACCCCATCCCCACTGTCAAACATGGTGGTGGCATCATCATGTTTTGGGCCTGCTTTTCTTCAGCAGGGACAGATGGTTAAAATTGATGGGAAGATGGACGGAGCAAAATACAGGACCATTCTGAAAGAAGACCTGTTGGAGTCTGCAAAAGACCTGAGACTGGGACGGAGATTTCTTCCAACAAGACAATGATCCCAAACATAAAGCAGAATCTACAATGGAATGATTTAAAAATAAACGTATTCAGGTATTAGAATGACCAAGTCAAAGTCCAGACCTGAATCCAATTGAGAATCTGTGGAAAGAGCTGAAAACTGCTGTTCACAAACACTCTCCATCCCACCTCACTAAGCTCGAGCTGTTTTGCAAGGAAGAATGGGCAAGAATTTCAGTCTGTTGATGTGCAAAACTGATAGCGACATACCCCAAGCGACTTGCAGCTGTAATCGCAGCAAAAGGTGGCACTACAAAGCATTACCTCAAGGGGGCCGAGTAATATTGCACACCCCACTTTTCAGTTTTTTATTTGTTAAAAAAGTTCAAAATATCCAATAAATTTTGTTCCACTTTACGATTGTGTCCCACTTGTTGATTCTTCACAAAAAATTAGAATTTATATCTTTGTTTGAGGCCTGAAATGTGGCAAAAGGTTGAAAAGTTCAAGGGGGCCAAATACTTTCACAAGGCACTGTATGGTAGGTTTTGGGGCTTCATCATATGGAGAGTTTAGAGGCTGCACTATCTGTAGAGCTATGAGGCTGTATTATGCTATATGGAGGGTCTATGGGGCTGTATTATGCTATATGGAGAGGCTATGAGGCTGCATTATACTATATGGAGAGGCTATGAGGCTGAATTATACTATACAGAGAGGCTATGAGGCTGCATTATATTATATGGAGAGGTTATGAGGCTGTATTATGATATACTGTATGAAGGGCTATGAGGCTGCATTATGATATATGAAGGGATGTGAGGCTGCATTATATTATATGGAGGATAATGGGGGTTCATTATAATTGAATGACTATGGGGCCTACCTTATGAATGGAGGACTATTGGATGCATCTACTTATATAATCGGGAGTTTGGAATTCGGGCACTGTAGCCGAATCTCAGACTCCTTTGCGCGAGCCGCAGCCGCACTACCCTTCAAAAAAAAAAATGATGCTCACCTCTCCCCGAGCCCCCGCCGTCTCCCGCCGTCTTCCTGCAGGCTGCCGGTGGCTCCCGCAGGCTCGCAGTGTCTGCAGAGGTCGTCTACTGCAGTACAGGACCTGTGGTGATGTCACAGTCACGTGACACCAGGTTACTCCATGGTAACCTGCGGTCACGTGACTGTGACATCACCACAGGTCCTGTACTGCAGTAGACGACCTCTGCAGACACTGCGAGCCTGCGGGAGCCACCGGCAGCCTGCAGGAAGACGGCGGGAGACGGCGGGGGCTCGGGGTCAGGTGAGCATAAACTTTTTTTTTTTTTTTTAACCCTGCCTTACTGTTTAGTACAGTAAAAGCCTCATAGCCTCCAGCCCTCCAGCCCACAGTCCTCACCTCCAGCTCTCACCAGTCCTCTCTCGCCTCACAGCCTCTCCTCAGTATCACTCACCTCCAGCCTCCCTGCGCCTTCACCTCACAGCTCCTCCAGTCTACCTCTCCAGCCTCCTCCTCCAGCCTCACAGCCTCTCCAGCCTCACACCTCTCCAGCCTCACAGCCTCCTCCAGCCTCACAGCCCTCCTCCAGCTCACCCTCCTCAGCTCACAGCTCCTCCAGTCCTCACAGCCCCTCCAGCCACAGCCTCCTCCAGCCTCACAGCCTCCCATCCTCCAGCCTCCCCACCTCCAGCCTCTAGCCTCACTCCCTCCAGTCACACCTCCTCCAGCTCACACCTCCTCCAGCCTCACACCCTCCTCCAGCCTCACACCCTCCTCCAGCCTCACACCCTCCTCCAGCCTCAACCTCCTCCAGCCTCACCCCCTCTCCAGCTCACACCTCTCTCAGCCTCACAGCCTCCTCCAGCCTCACAGCCTCCTAGCACACGCCTCACAGCCTCCTCCAGCCTCACACCTCCTCCAGCCTCACACCCTCCTCCAGCCTCACACCCTCCTCCACCTCCTCCAGCCTCGCAGCCTCCTCCATCCTCACAGCCTCCTCATCCTCACAGCCTCCTTCATCCTCACAGCCTTCCATCTCACAGCCTCCTCCATCCTCACAGCCTCTCCATCCTCACTGCATCCTCCACCTCACTTCATCCTCCGTCTTCACAGCCTCCTCCGTCCTCACAGCCTCCTCTATCCTTACAGCCTCCTCCTGCCTCACAGCCTCCTCCAGCCTCACAGCCTCCCCATCCTCACAGCCCCTCACAGCCTCCTCCAGCTCACAGCCTCCTCCGCCTCACAGCCTCCTCAGCCTCACAGCCTCCTCAGCCTCACACCTCCCCATCCTCACACCTCCTCCAGCCTCACAGCCTCACAGCCTCCTCCAGCCTCACAGCCTCCTTCAGCCTCACAGCCTCCTCCTGCCTCACAGCCTCCTCCAGCTCACGCATCACACCCTCCTCCAGCCTCACAGCCTCCCAGCCTCTCCAGCCTCACAGCCTCCTCCAGCCTCACAGCCTCCTCCAGCCTCCAGCCTCCCCATCCTCCAGCTCACACCTCCTCCAGCCTCACAGCCTCCTCCAGCCTCACAGCCTCCTCCTCCTCACAGCCTCCTCCAGCATCACAGCCTCACACACCTCCTCCAGCCTCACAGCCTCCTCCAGCATCACAGCCTCCTCCGCTCACAGCATCACCACCTCCTCCAGCCTCACAGCCTCCTCCAGCTCACAGCCCCATCCTCACAGCCTCCTCCAGCTCACAGCCTCCCTCTCCAGCCTCACAGCCTCTCCAGCCTCACAGCCTCCCATCCTCACAGCCTCCTCCAGCCTCACGCCTCCTCCAGCCTCCCACCTCATCAGCCTCCTCCAGCCTCACAGCCTCCCCATCCTCACAGCTCCTCCATCCTCACAGCCTCCTCCAGCCTCCATCCTCCTCAGCCTCACAGCCTCCTCCAGCCATCCCATCCTCACAGCCTCCTCCAGCCTCACATCCTCCTCCAGCCTCACAGCCTCCCCTCCCTGCTCACAGCCTCCTCCTGCCTCACAGCCTCCTCCTGCCTCACAGCCTCCTCCTGCCTCACAGCCTCCTCCTGCCTCACAGCCTCCTCCAGCCTCACAGCCTCCTCCCTCACAGCCTCCTCAGCCTCACAGCCTCCTCCAGCCTCACAGCCTCCTCCAGCCTCACAGCCTCCCCATCCTCACACCCTCCCCATCCTCTCACCTTCCCCACCTCACACCCTCCTCCAGCCTCACACCCTCCTCCAGCCTCACACCCTCCTCCAGCCTCACAGCCTCCTCCAGCCTCACAGCCTCCTCCATCCACACTGCATCCTCCATCCTCACTGCATCCTCCATCCTCACTGCATCCTCCATCTTCACAGCCTCCTCCGTCTTCACAGCCTCCTCCTCACGCTCCTCACAGCCTCCTCCGTCCTCACAGCCTCCTCCGTCCTCACAGCCTCCTCTGTCCTCACACCCTCCTCCTGCCTCACAGCCTCCTCCAGCCTCACAGCCTCCCGATCCTCACACTCTCCTCCAGCCTCACAGCCTCCCCATCCTCACTGCCTCCTCCAGCCTCACTGCCTCCTCCAGCCTCACTGCCTCCTCCAGCCTCACAGCCTCCTCGAGCCTCAGCCTCCTCCAGCTTCACAGCCTCCCCAGCCTCACATCCTCCTCCAGCCTCACAGCCTCCTCCTGCCTCACAGCCTCCTCCTGCCTCACAGCCTCCTCCTGCCTCACAGCCTCCTCCAGCCTCACAGCCTCCTCCAGCCTCACAGCCTCCTCCAGCCTCACAGCCTCCTCCAGCCTCACAGCCTCCTCCAGCCTCACAGCCTCCTCCAGCCTCACAGCTCACACCCTCCTCCTGCCTCACACCTTCCTCCTGCCTCACACCTCCTCCTGCCTCACACCCTCCTCCTGCCTCACACCCTCCTCCAGCCTCACAGCCTCCTCCAGCCTCACATCCTCACAGCCTCCTCCAGCCTCACAGCCTCCTCCAGCCTCACAGCTCTCTCAGCCTCACAGCCTCCTCCATCCTCACAGCCTCTCCTCCATCCTCACAGCCTCCTCCATCCTCACAGCCTCCTCCAGCCTCACTGCCTCCTCCAGCCTCACATCCTCACAGCCTCCTCCAGCCTCACTGCCTCCTCCAGCCTCACTGCCTCCTCCAGCCTCACTGCCTCCTCCAGCCTCACTGCCTCCTCTAGCCTCACAGCCTCCTCTAGCCTCACAGCCTCCTCCATCCTCACAGCCTCCTCCACCTCACAGCCTCTCCAGCTCACTGCCTCCTCACCCTCACTGCCTCCTTCGTCCTCACTGCCTCCTTCGTCCTCACTGCCTCCTCCGTCCCCTCAGCCTCCTCCGTCCCCTCAGCCTCCTCCATCCTCACAGCCTCCTCCATTCCCTCTGCCTCCTCCATCCCCTCTGCCTCCTCCATCCCCTCTGCCTCCCCCATCCTCATAGCCTCCTCCATCTTCACAGCCTCCTCCATCTTCACAGCCTCCCTATCCTCACAGCCTCCTCCATCCTCACAGTCGCCTTCATCCTCACAGCCTCCTCCATCCTCACAGCCTCCTCCATCCTCACAGCCTCCTCCATCCTCAGCCGCACTACCTGACACCGCTGCCATCCTGCCAACCGTCGGCCCCGCTTCATCGCCACCGCCCTTGCGCCCTCCGCGAGCTCCACGCTGCCCGGATGCCGCCGGTGCCTTCCGCCCCTCGCCGCTCTCTCACCGCTGGGGCCTCAATGTCGCCATGCTGGTGGAGTAGCGGTCTACGGGCTGTGGCCGGGTGCCGGGACCCAATGACGTCGTCCTCTGGGCGGCAACAGCCAATGGGAGTGAGCGGACTGTGTCAGCCTCCAAAGCCTGACACGCCCCGCTCACTCCCATTGGCCGCCCCTGCAAGCGGATTGGGCGCTGTGTTGTACACACAAGACACCCATCGCATTGGCCAGGACTTGGCGTCCTAGACCAATCGGATGGCCGTCCTGTCTTTACCACACACCGCCCAATTCGCTCCTTCCCCTCAGGTCACATGTGTGACCTGAGGGCAGGCACTGATCCCTCTCTGCATCACCCAACCCGCCGCAGAGGACAATGCCGTGTGACTGGGGCTGCGATCAGCCCCGGCACGCAGCCACGTCCTGCTGCCGAGCGGTGAAGTCGCCGCTCCAGCCGCATCTCTTTTCACCCCTCCAGCCGGACCTCTCCTCACCCCTTCAGCTGGACCTCTCCTCACCACTCCAGCCTCTGCTCTCCTCACCCCTCCAGCCTCTGCTCTCCTCACCCCTCCAGCCTCTTCTCTCCTCACCCCTCCAGCCTCCCGCCACATCATACTCTGCTATCCACAGAGCCCCCTGTATACTCTGCTACCCACAGACCCGCCTGTATACTCTGCTACCCACGGAGCCGCCTATATACTCTGCTACCCACAGAGCCGCCTGTACAATCTGCTACCCACTGACCCTTCTCTATACTCTGCTACCCACAGAGCCGCCTGTATAATCGGCTACCCACAAACCCGCCTGTATACTCTGCTACCCACAGAGCCCCCTGTATGCTTTCCTACCCACAGAGCCGCCTGTATACTCTGCTACCCACAGAGCCCCATGTATGCTCTGCTAGCCACTCACCCACCTGTATACACACAATTCATTTCACCGCGCTTCACCGATGCAATTGCATCGGGCCTTTTTACTAGTTATAATATATAGAGGACTATGGGAGTACACTGTAATATATGGAGGAATTTAGGGATGCATCATAATAATTGGACGACTATGGTGACAGGAGGATGAGGAACATATAAACCAGGACAGGGGACATATATGCCACGATAAGGGCCATATTCCAGTAGGAAGACCATATATAGCAGGATGAGGGACATTATTATATAATGGAGTGGGAGAGTGGTCAATTTGTGAGTCTCTATAGGATTTAGAACGTTACATGAGGCGCTTACATTTCATCAACATATGGGGGAGGGGGGCCACCAGAGTCTGGTTACGCCACTGAGTAAAGGTATATATGTTTGATATCTACAAACTCGTATGGACCTGATGCATCACACCGTCAATTCGGTTTTACCATACAGTGAACATGGCGACTAAACAACCCATAAAGCAAGCGTGTAATTGCACTTTTTTTGCAATTTCTCTGCGCTTGCAATTTTTAGCAATTTTCCTGTACACTATATGGTAAAATAAATGATTGCATCTGAAAGTAGTAATTGTCCTTCAAAAAAACAAGCCATCATACAGTCATATGAAAAAGTTTGGGCACCCCTCTTAATCTTATCTTTTTTTTTTTTTTTTTTTTGTTTAAAATTGTTTTTTTGCAACAGCTATTTCA
This sequence comes from Allobates femoralis, assembly GCA_033576535.1. NCBI lineage: Eukaryota > Metazoa > Chordata > Amphibia > Anura > Aromobatidae > Allobates > Allobates femoralis. The sequence continues at coordinate 348,910,318 of JARQOC010000005.1, read as the reverse complement.
GTGTGATATATGTAATAACTGATGGACACAGTAACATTGGGGATTGAAATGAGGTTTATTGTCGTAACCAAAAATGTGAAATATGCATTATTTCAAAAATTGACAGGTGCAAAAGTATGGGCACCTCAACAGAAAAGTGACAATATTTAGTAGATCCACCTTTTGCAAAAATAACAGCCTCTAGTCGCTTCCTGTAGCTGTTAATGAGTTCCTGCATCCTGGATGAAGGTATTTTTTTTTTTTTTTTTTTTTTTTTTTTTTTATATCCAATCAATTTTTATTAGAAAGAGTTGTACATCTTATGCATGTTTACATGTTACATAATGTCGATACAGGGTGGAATCTGGCATACATTTATAACAATGGGAAAAATCATTGACCATATGTAGAGTAAGTTGGTATGCATTTGTGACACTGGGAAAATCTATAACTCCTTCGGGGATATGTTGTTGGAGTGAGGGAGGGGAAGGGGAAGAACCGTGTGGGACAGGGGAGGAGGGGGAGGGGGTATACGAGGGTCCTAGGATTTGAGGGTTATCGTTGGCGCCCTGTGGCCGTTGAACCTCAGGGGTATTCTATTGGGTCAGTTGGTCCCGGGAGGAGCAGTCTGTGGGGGCTCCTATTTGGTTCTGGAAAGTCCCCAGGTCGCAGGCGGCCTGGGGGTTGCAGGTGTGGCTAGAGTATTGGTACTCTGCCTTTTTTCCTTGAGTGGGTTGAAAGGGCCAGTGGGGGTGGGGGGAGTGTGGGGCGGTGGCGGGTATGGTGTTCAGGAGAGGGAGGGAGAAACAAAAAAAGGAAATCGGAATATGAAATAAAATGAACAAGAGAAAGTTAAGGTGAGGCAAGGGGGAACAATGGAGTACGAGGAGTGGGGAGTGGTGGGGGTATATGGGGTTCGGGGATGGGTGTATCACTGGGGGAAGTGGCATTGAGGGAGAGGGGGGGGGGGTTGGTGGGGGGCGTCCGGGTCCCTTGCGTCTCCTACCAGTGTAGTGTGGCCTAGGCTCAATGTTGCTGTAGGAATAGTTTGCTGAAGTTGGGGGAATCCTTAAACAAGATCCACTCCATCCAGGTGGTATTGTATCTGTCTGTCGAGCCGGTGTTGTCAGCCGCCAGCTCCTCCATTCGGCAGATGTCCAGCATTTCCGTGCACCAGTCAGCTATGGGCGGCTTTTCTGGTGATTTCCAGTATCGTGGGATGATTGAGCGAGCGGCCGACATGCAGAAGCGTAGTATATCCCTTTTAATGTTCTTTACTGACCCGGGGTATACTGACAGCAAGGCAATCTCGGGGTTGCCGACCAATCGTTTGCCTGTTATGAGGTTATAGTTTCGGAAAACCCCTTCCCAGAAGCCCCTGATTGCTGGGCAGTTCCACCAAATGTGTAGCATGGTTCCTTCTTCTGTTCCGCATCGCCAGCATGTGCTTGGGACCGAGGGGAAGATTACGTGGAGGCGGTCTGGGCAGCGGTACCACCTATATAGTATTTTGTAGTTTCTTTCCTGGGCTGTGCATGTGTTCGCCATCTTGTGTGTAAATAGGAAGCTTTTCTTCCATTCAGGCTGGGAGAACTCTTTCCCCAATTCCTTCTCCCAGGCCAGTTGGAAGGAGCGTTTGTTGGCCGCCCTCTCTCTTAAGATAGTACGGTGTATCTCAGAGACTGCGTGGGTGGGGGGGGATTCGCGTGTAAACAGTTCCTCTATAGGTGAGGGGAGTTGTCTGATCCCGCCTGACTGTGCTGTCGAGGTAAGGTAGGATTGCAGTTGGAGGAATTCTAACCTCTGTAGGGGCTTGGGGGTCGGGTGTCGTTGAAGTGTCTCCAAGGGGGGCATTTCACCTAGGTGTAGGATGTGTCCTATGCGGACGTCCTCTGCTCTTGTCCAGCAGAGGAACGTGTGTCTGTGCATCCCTGGTTGGAAGGCGGGGTTTGAGAAGAGAGGGGTGAGTGGGCTTAGTGACTCCCTCTCTGGTGTCCCATTGGTGTAGGATTGCCATATTCGCAGGGTGTCTTTGGTGAGGCTGCAGGTGATATCAATCTGTTGCAGGTCTAGGGGGCGTAGCCATGGGAGGTACCGTAAGGGGACTCTCACCCCTTCTTGTTCCAGGGTCACCCAGCGTTTGGAGAGGGATCGGTATTGCCAGTCAATTAGACGTACCAGGGATGTCGCTATAAAGTATCTGTGGGGGTCTGGTAGCCCCATTCCTCCTGTTTCAGGGGAGTCGGATAAGATTTTCCTGTGAACCCTTGGCCTTTCTCCTTTCCATACGAATTTCCCTATAAGAGAGCGTAATTTGGAGAAGAAGTCTCTGCAGGGTAGGATGGGGACAGTCTGGTAGGTGTATAGGAGTCGGGGGAGGATGTCCATCCGTATTACATTTATCCTCCCCAGCCAGGATATTTGCAGTGTCCGGTATGTGGCCAATTGTGTTTCTAGTTGGGAGAGGAGAGGCTGGTAGTTGAGCGTGTATAATTTTCGACAGGTCGGGTGGGATATGTACCCTAGATATTTAATGCTTTCATCTTTCCACTTAAAGGGGAAGCTTGATTTTAGGGAAGATACATCTTTTGCGGCTAGAGATATATTCAATGCCTCTGATTTGGAGAAATTTATTTTGAAGTTGCTTAAGGAGCCAAAGGTCTCGAACTCCCGTAGGATACAAGGTATCGAGATCCGTGGTTGGGAGATGTAGAGGAGGAGATCGTCGGCATATAGGGCCGCCTTGTGGTGGTACGAGCTAGTCTGGAGACCGTGGATGTCGTTATTTCCTCTAATGGCGTTTGCCAGGTGTTCTATAACCACCACGAAGAGGAGGGGGGATAGGGGGCACCCCTGTCGAGTTCCGTTGTTGATCTTGAACGGGGCTGACAGGGCACCATTAACTCGGACCTTGGCTGATGGAGCGGAGTAAAGGGAAAGCAATTTGTGTAGAAATTTGGGGCCAAGACCAATCTGTATCAGTGCCTCCTTCATGAAGCCCCAGTGGACTCTGTCGAAGGCTTTTTCAGCATCAATTGATAGTAGGCCGAGGGGGACCTTTTGTAGTTTTGCCTTATTTATGAGGAGTAAGGTCTTGATTGTGTTGTCCCTAGCTTCGCGTCCTTTGACAAAGCCCACCTGGTCCATGTTGATGATAGAGGGGAGAAGGGGCGCTAGTCTTTCTGCCAGGATCTTTGAATACAGCTTTATGTCGATGTTTAGTAGGGAGATAGGTCTGTAGTTGGTTGCCAAATTCGGGTCCCTCCCTGGTTTGGGTAAGATACTAATGTGGGCCTCTAGGGATTGCGGGGCAAAGTTTGTTTCAGCCGAGATTGAGTTGAAGGTGGCCTGCATCTGGGGCAGTAATTGTGTCTGGAGTGTTTTGTAAAATGTCGGGGTGAACCCATCGGGTCCCGGGCATTTAGAGGTTGGCGAGGAGTTTATGGCCTTCAGGATCTCTTGTTCTGTGATCTCGGCTTCCAGGGCCTCGATGTCTGCTGCTTCGAGACGGGGGAGTGCTGTGGAGGTAATGTATTCCTGGGTCCTTCTGAGGAGGTTCTCGGGTGTCATGTCTGAGAATCGGCCTTTGAGGTTGTATAGATCTTTGTAGTATGATCGGAACACCTGCAATATCTCAGTCGGGTTGTATGTGTCTTTGCCACTCGATGATCTGATCTTAGGTATGTACGTGCAGTTTGGCCTAGGGTGTAGTAGGCGGGCTAATGGTCGGCCGCACTTGTTCGCCGCCCTGTAGAAGTAACACCTTGACCTCTCCGTCTGTCGTTTGAATTTCTGATCTAGGATTGTTTTGAGCTCTTGTCGTTTCAGGACTAGCTCGGCTAGGGCCTCCTGCTCTAGGGTCTTCTTATGTGTCATCTCCAGGCTGTGGATTTGTGAGAGGAGGTTTGTGATTGTTTCCGATCGCATCTTTTTGAGTCTAGTCCCATTTTTTATTAGGGTTCCCCTCAGGTAGCTCTTCAGGGCCTCCCATTTGAGGGGCTGGGGTGTTGGGTCTGGGATGTGGACCTGGGAGAATGTCTCTATGTCGTTTTTCAGATCTGTCAGACATACGTTGTCTTTTAGGAGGTTGTCGTTGAGTCTCCAGGTCCATGGTTTCTGGGTCGAGTCTGGTAAGGTTAGGGTTAGGAACGTCGGGGCGTGATCTGACAGGTATAGGTCACCAATAGTGGCAGATGGGTCCCAGGTGAGGGCATGGTGGCCTATTAGGAACATGTCTATGCGGCTGTAAGAGTTATGTACGTGTGAATAGTAGGTGTAGTCTCTACCTTGGGGATTAAGGATCCGCCATATGTCTACCAGCTGGAGAGTATGGAGGAGCTTTTTGAAGGCTTTCAGCCGTCTGATCGGGATTGTGCTTCTCCCGGATGTGGAGTCACAGGTGGGGTCCATTGTAAAATTGAAGTCGCCTCCGATTATCGTTGTCCCCTCTGCGAAGTCAGCGAGGCGGGTCAGGAGGGCTCTCCCAACCTTAGTTTGGTCTCTGTTGGGTAGGTACCAATTGACCACTGTTAAGATAGTGTTGGTCACTCGTAGTTTGAGGAACACGTATCTCCCCCCTGGGTCGATCTGAGAGTCGAGGACTGTGTGGGTCAGGTTTTTGTGTATCGCGATTGATACTCCCCTCGATCTGGAGTCGGGGTTGGTGCTGTGTAGCCATGTCGGGTAGTGTTTGTTGTTTAGGTTGGGTATGGACCCTGTTTTAAAGTGTGTCTCCTGCAGTAGTACGAGCTGGGTCCGCCTTCTGTTCATGTCGTAGAGGATTTGGGAGCGTTTTTGGGGGGTATTGAGTCCTCTTGCGTTGAGGGTTCCAATGTTTAGGGTGGCCTTGCTGTTGGGGGACTCCTTGGTCCTTCTATGAGTAGTTAGGCTCGGTGGCTGGGCCGAGGCCCCCCGTTGTGTCGCCATGGGACCCGGATGTGGGAGTGGAGGTGGGAGTGTGTGTGGGAGAGTGTGGGGGGGGGTGTGGTCGGGGAGGGGTGGTGGAGTTTCGCGGGGAAGGGTGCCAACTCCGAGCGTGGAGTCAGCGGTGTGGGTGGGGTCGCTCTTGGAACTGCCGCACCTGCCAGCAGAGTGCGGCTCCCCTTTGGGGTGGTTAGCCTTTCCTAGCGGAGTGGAGTCTCCCCACGCCGGGGTCTCATGTTGTGGTGGTATCACGGTGGCTAATTAACAGTGACTGCTGAGGTTGTGCCACGTAGTGGTGTGTCAGGTGTGGGAAGGGAAAGGGGTTTGGCAGCCCGATCACTCCCGTGTTGCGGGGCTTAGTTGGCGGCTGGTTTTCCGCGCAGTTTAGGGGGTGGGTTAGGGTGTGAGCGCACCGGCGCGGGGCCAGGGCACCTGCAATGCGTGGTTTTATCGCACCACAGTTTGAGCAATGTTGCTTGGTGTCTTGGAGCTCTACCGTGGGTGTCCAGCTTTCTGTAATCTGGACAACCGCAAAGGAGGGAGGGGGGGAAGGGACACGCGCCAGTGCTTCTCCACCCCTGAATGGTAAGTTGGGGAGACAGCTTGTGGGCCGCATTAAATTAAAGGACAGGTTTAGTGGCAAGTTAAAGGCAGATTAAGGGGCGAGGTAGGGGGCAAGTTGAGAAGACACTTTAACAGGCCAATTAACAGGTAGGTTAAGAGGCACCTTAAGCAGAGAAATAGCAGGCATATTAACAGACAGATTAACAGGCTGATTAGGAGGCACATTAACGGGTATGGCCGGTCCCGCACCACGGGGCAGACCCGACCGGGGCCGCCAGTGCAAACCAGACACCCCCGGACCGGATTTTGGCCCCCCGCGCACTATGGGGTCGGATAGAGGCCGGGCGGGCCCGGGAGGGGAACACCGCCTCCATCTGCCCGTCCCCGGGCCGCCCCGGGTTCGCCCAAGTTCCCCTGGGCCCGGGACAACCCGACGCCCCCTAATGTGGGAGCCTATGGGGCCGGATTGCCCGATCCGGGGCGGTCCAGGAATCGGGCACCTGCGGCCGCCGACTCAGGACCGTGGCCCAGATGCACCAGCAGCGGCAGCCGTGCGCGGTAGCACACCGGATCGGAGGGCATATTGGCCCCCGGCCCTGTGCGCTGATCCGATCCGGGGCCGCCAGGTCCACCCCGACAGCCCCTGATCGGGTCCGCCCCCCAGCGCGAGACCGGCCCAGGTCAAAAGGCACATTAAGAGGCAAATCAGAAGGCAAATCAAAAGGCAAATCAAAAGGCAAATCAAAAGGCAAATCAAAAGGCAAATCAAAAAGGCAAATCAAAAAGGCAAATCAAAAAGGCAAATCAAAAAGGCAAATCAAAAAGGCAATAAAAAAGGCAAGTTAAAAGGCAAGTTAAAAGGCAAATTGAAAGGCAAATTGAAAGGCAGATTAGAAGGCAAATTAAAAGGTAAGTCCACAGGTAAATCAATAGGCGAATCAAAAGGCACATTAAAAGGCACATTAAGGCCTTGTTCACATTCTGCGTACTCTTCGAGCGCCTCTGTGCGCGCTTTTTGCCCCCAGCGCGCATCTGCGTCTCAGTTTGACAGCAATGCGAGTGGGCTTTCATTTCTGCTGTTTGCACGCAGCGCTGTTCTCGGCTGTATTTTCAGGGGGGGGAGTGTACGCCCGCAGAGGGAGAGAGAGTGAGAGAAAAAAAAAAAAAAAACCATACAGGGGCGCGGATATGTTTGTTCCTTACGCTTTTTGACGCGCCCCCCCCTTAGGCCCTGTAGTAGCCGCTGGGGTTACGCCTCGCTGTTCAGCCCATGTGCTACCCCAGCGGGGATGCGTCGACGCTGACGCCACAGGGTGGCGGTAGACCCCCCTCCGTGACCTCCACCGTAGCCTCACCTGATCCCGCAGCGCCCTACATCCCGTGAAATCGTTTGTATAGGACGCCGAGCGTGCCCGAAGCGGCGGCAACCCCCCATTCGCCTATCGCCCAGCTGCCGGGAGCAGCAGGGGCCCCGAGTACGTGGCGGGCAGGCAAGCATAAAAGTCCCAGCATTCCCCGCATCCGACTCCGCAGCGCGTAGCAACCCGCTAAACCAAATGGGCGACTTCCCTGCAGAAGTAACAAGCTAAAGCACGCTGTGTGTAGATGCACCCGCATATCCATATGGGGTCTCTTTTGTGCCTCTCCGCTTAGGCTAGTATGCCGAGAAAAGCGCTCGGGCAAAGAAATAATATATATAAAAAAAAAATAAATAAATAAAAAAGGGGAAGCGCAAGAAGAGTGCTGTGTGTGAACACGGCCCAGAAGACAAATCAAAAGGCAATCAGTGGGCTAGTCAATAGGCAAATCAATAGGCAAATCAAAAGGCAAATCAAAAGGCAGATCGATAGGTTGGTTTTGGCTGGACCCACACTGCGGTTCCCCGTTGAGGCCCGGGGGAGAGCCTGTTGGGGGGAACTATGGGTGGAGGATTGATGTTTGTTCAGGGGTCTCCCCCGTTCCCGGCTCGCGGGAAGGGTGGGGGGTCCCCGCAGTGCGAGGCCAGCCCTAGACGACATGTCAGGGTGCTTCCACACGACAGCTTTTTCTTTCCCCTCCCCCTTTTCTTCCTCCCTCCCCTTCTCTTCTCCCTTCTTTCCTTCCTACCCTCTTCCCCCCCTCCCCTTTTCCTTCCTTCCTTTTTCCCTCTCCGTTCATGGGATCCAACTTTTTGTAGTACCCCACCAACCGTAAAGGACACCACATGGGAAGGCCCATTTCGCGTACGGGTCCGCGATTATCGCGGACCCGGACATGGCAGGGCGCCTCCACCTCCGTAATGTACAAGGTACACCGCAGGCGTGAAGAAACCCCATCTCGGCTCCTACCTCTACCTAACCGCGCCTCCGCGGTGCATATCATCCACCGCCGAAGCACAATCAGAGGGGCTGGAGCAGCTTTAGTGCACCGAGCATGTTCAGCACAAATCGGAAACAGGCTCGGAGGGAGATCGGCGGTTTCCCCAGGCCTGCGCTCATTGACCCCCATGCTAGAGACCTCGGGCCGGATCGGACCCGGTCCCACCGCCGCCCGGCTCCGCAGGACCCGAGTCCCCTCTGTGCCCAACGTCGGAGCGGACTCCGACCCCGGGCCCAGCAGATAACTGGATGCAAATCAGGTCCCGCGAAACCGAGCGCCACCCAGGCCAAACCCGGCCCGACCCCCACAGGACAACCTGGGGGGGTCAAATCAGATCCGCGGCTGCTCGTTTTACAACGGACAGCCACGGATCCGACAAAGCCGCAATGTGAAAGCACCCTAGTCGGTAATTTGATGGGTGGGGGAAAAGGCAGAATAAAGGCACTATTGAAGGCTAATTGAGAGGCAAATTGATGGGTTAAAATGGAGGGGCAAGTTAAAGTAGTCCGTTGAGTGGGGGGCCTCCCTGGGGCAGTGGCCTCTGCCTGATCGGCCGATGTGTGCCATTGCGGGGGTTGTGTGGGAGTCAGCTTCTTCTGTTATGGCCAGGATCCTTCCTCCCAGGCCCCTTGCCCCCCCCCTTGTTTGATGCCGTGGTCGTCGCTCTCTGGGGGTTCGGATCTCTGCTCCTCCCCCCTGTGTGCTGGGCCACTCCGTGATGCGGATTCCAGAGGAAGGGATCCCTAGACTCTCCAGGAACGTGGGGATGTCCCTCGGGTGTGAGACCGAGAGTGACTGACCGTCCCTGCGGACCTGGAGGCGGAACGGGAAGCCCCATGAGTATGGGATATCGCTTCTGCGGAGCACCTCCAATAGTGGTCTGAGGGCTCTGCGCTTCTGGAGAGTGCGGCGGGACAGGTCCTGCATGAGCTGGATCGGGTTGCCTTGGAATTGCACGGTTTCTTGGCTCCGCGCCTTTGTTAGGATATCCTCTTTGGCTCTAAAATTGTGGACTCTACAAATTATGTCCCTGGGTCTAGCGCCTTCTGGTGGGGGGGGGCCTAAAGCTCTATGTGCCCTGTCGAATTCCAGGGGGGTATTTTCAGGTTTGTTGCGGACGGAGTTGAGAAACCCCCGGAGTGTGGCATCTAAATCTCTGGCGGGGATGGATTCTGGAAGACCCCGGACCCTGATATTATTTCTCCTATCACGGTTCTCCAGGTCCTCCATTAGGTCCATTATGTGGTCAGATGTTGACGTTTGGAGGGAGACCTGCTGTTCCAGGAATATTAGGCGGCCCGTTAGCTCTGCTATGGTGGTTTCATAGGAGTCAACTTTCCTAGCCAGTTGCTGGCACTCGCCCCTCAGTGTCGCTGCCTCTGCCCTGAATGAGGATTTGAGTCTGATGAGGTAGCCTTCCATCTCCTCTCTGGTAGGGATGGATTGGATACGGGCTCTCAGGTCGCTCCAAACCCCCCCGTCTGCCGCCTGGGTCATGGGGGGGGGCCTGCGGGGGTGCCATGTGGATCAGGTATTCAGTAGCTGGGCATGTGGGGGGACCGGTGTTAGGCCATACAGAGTGTGGTGAGGTCTGGGTGTTGCTAGGCCCTGGGTAGCCCCGGGGGTCTTGGGGCCTTTGTGGCTGGATGTGGGTCCCCCAGAGGGCCGGGTGTTGGGGGCCGCAGGGCCCCTTCGTTCCTGCTGTTGGGATTGGGGCTCTGTGGGGTGGAAACCCTATGTGGCCGGTCCCCCCCCCTTGCCCTTTACCTTCCTCTGTTGCCATTGTGTCTCCCGTCGGTCCTGTGGTGCGCGGTGCTGGATGTCCGGGCTGGTCGTCTGTCTGGGGGCCACGGCGTTCTTCTGCGGCCCCTGGCACGTGTGACCTCATTTCGGCTGCCAGGTGGTGTGGGGGTGGATGTGTGTCCCTCTCACCTCTCTGGGGGCCGCAGTGATCCCCTGCAGCCCCTGAGGTCTGTGGCCGCGTTTCTGTGTCTGCAGCCTGGCCTTGTGGGGGTGTGTGCATGCCCCTCTCCTGTCTCTGGGGACCGCAGTGATCCCCTGTTGTGGCCTCCGGGGTGTGCAGCTGCGTTGGAACGTGTTGGGGCAGATGCGTGGCTCCCTCCTCTCTCCGGGGGCTGCGGCGCTCTCCCGCGGCCTCCGGCTTGTGTGTGTGTGTTGCCGGGGCAACAGCTTCACTGTGGCGGCCGGCGTCTGCTGAGTGAGGATGTGCGGCTGTGCTCCGGAGGCGGTCCCCGCTTTCCTCGCCGGTACCTTGTGTTCCTCTGTCTGTTTGATGTCGGGCTCTTTCCTGCCCGCTGTGTCCTCCCACGTGGTCCGCCATCTTGCCGGTGGAGCGGGTCGCTTTTGTCTTGTCTGCGCTCCTAAGGTAGTGCTGGATGTTGGTTGCCCCGGCGGGTGCCGGGCTTGGTGCCTTTCCTTTTAACCGGCATAGGGTGCCGGTGCGGTCACTGCTGCGGCTGGTGGTGAGATTTTGCCGGCGTGGGGAGCAGGAGCTGCGGTCTTAGCTTCCTCTCCTCTCCATGGCCAGGCCACGCCCCCGATGAAGGTATTTTTGACCATTTCTCTTTACAAAACAATTCTAGTTCAGTTAAGTTTGATGGTCGCTGAGCATGGACAGCCCGCTTCAAAACATCCCACAGATGTTCAATGATATTCAGGTCTGGGGACTGGGATGGCCATTCCAGATCATTGTAATTCTTCCTCTGCATGAATGCCTGAGTAGATTTGGAGCGGTGTTTTGGATCATTGTCTTGCTGAAAGATCCATCCCCGGCGTAACTTCAACTTTGACACTGATGCTTGAACATTATTCTCAAGAATCTGCTGATACTGAATGGAATCTATGCGACCCTCAACTTTAACAAGATTTCTGGTGCCGTCATTAGCCACACAGCTCCAAAGCATGATGGACCCTCCCCCAAATTTGACAGTGGGTAGCAAGTGTTTTTCTTGGAATGCTGTGTTTTTGTGGCGCCAAGCATAACGCCTTGTTGTATGACCAAACAACTCAATCTTTGCTTCATCAGTCCACAGGACCTTCTTCCAAAATGAAACTGGCTTGTCCAAATGTGCTTTTGCATACCTCAGGCGACTGTTTGTGGTGTGCATGCAGAAACGGCTTCTTTCGCATCACTCTCCCATACAGCTTCTCCTTGTGCAGTGTGCGCTGTATTGTTGACGATGTACAGTGACACCATCTGCAGCAAGATGATCCTGCAAGTCTTTGGAGGTGGTCTGTGGATTGTTCTCCACTGTTCTCACCATTCTTCTTCTCTGCCTTTCTGATATTTTTGTTGGCCTGCCACTTCTGGCCTTTACATGAACTGTCCCTGTGGTCTTCCATTTCCTTACTATGTTCCTCACAGTGGAAACTGACAGGTTAAATCTCAGAGACAACTTTTTGTATCCTTCCCCTGAACAACTATGTTGAACAATCTTTTTTTTTTCAGATCATTTGAGACCTGTTTTGAGGAGTCCATGATGCCACTCCTCAGAGAAGATGCAACTAGGAGAACAACTTGCAAGTGGACACCTGAAATAGCTTTTCTCATGATTGGATACACCGGGCTATGAAGTACAAAGCTCAATGAGGTTACCAAACCAATTTAGTGTTTCATTAAGTCAGTAAAAAGTAGTTAGGAGTATTCATATCATGAAAATCAGAAGGGTACCCATACTTTGGCACCTGCCAAATTTTGAAATAATGCATATTTCACAATTTTGGTTAGTACAATAAACCTCATTTCAATCCTGAAATATTACTGTGTCCATCAGTAATTACATATATCACACTGAAATAGCTGTTGCAAAAAAACAATTTTAAACTAAAAAAAAAAGAGTAAGATTAAGAGGGGTGCACAAACTTTTTCATATGACTTTATGTCTATATTGACGGAAAATATGTAAAAAGACAAAAATATATTGTTGCGCCACGCTGTGCATCTATCAAGCTGAGGTAATTGTTAAATGATGTTTTCACTCACCTTTACTAGTTGTGCGGCCTGCACAACTAGGTTTTGCGTTTGTGGTGAGATTAATAGCAGACGGAGACTCTTTACTCCAGAGGTGAAGTTCCCTTCAGCTTGATCCTAATGGAGCTGCATTATTGATGGAAAAAAAGTTATGGCTTTTGGAAGCAGGGGAGCAAAAAACAATAATGAAAAATTCATGGGTCATGAAGGGGCCGTTACATTTATTTTACATAACTACAAACTGGATTTACCAGTATTGCAAGAACAAAGTCACTTTCACTGGAAGTCTGGAATATTGTTGCTGAGTTCCTGGGACTCTTCAATGGGTTTTTCCCACTTATTGTATAGAGACGAGTAGGGGAAGCACTAGCTATTTAATATGCAAGGTACAAATAGCCCATAGTCAAATTACAACACAGCTATTTTAAGATTCCAATATACTGTGGGTTGCCCGGAAAACATGAGCTCAGGACAATGCATATGAAAAGCTGGATTGCACAAAAGCCGTTCATATATGGGGGCCGTCCAATACTGATTGTGATCCATAATTTTATTTTACCCTCCACCCAATCAAACAGAAGATAACGGGAACGTTTAGGTATTTTTCCCTTTTTTATTTTAAACTGTTCTGCATAATTGTGTGTTGGTTTTAACTTTCTCTTTTACCTTTTTATTGTAAGCACTATTTTTTTATTTTAAAGCTTAAAAATGTAAGCTCGATCCTTGTATAATTTAAACAATTCAGCCTTACAGTGAGTGTGTGATCCTTTTGATTCTCAGACAGCAGTATTTCAAACACATTGTGTGTTTGAGTGGTGGCTGCGTGTGTTGTGTAGTCAGGGTGTGTGGACTCTCTGATGGGATTTATGCTTGTTTTATAGCCTGTAGCAGGGGTTGAGAGCTGGATTGATTGAGTGAGAGGACATAAATTAACCCTTACAGGTGCACTCCATGTCACTTTCTGTGAAATGTGTATGTGATAATTCCCACCCTGGCTAATCTGCTCCAAAAGAATTTGGTCACAGAACCATAGTTCAGAACTTTATTTCAGGAAGTGGTACATATCGGACCTCCTTATTGGCCACCCCTAGTGTCCTGGGATCTTAATTTAGTTTTGGAGGTTCTTTAGTATTGTCCCTTCAAGCTTATCTCGTTGATTTTGATGCTTCTATTTTCCTGATATACATTTGAAGGGTTTCTGAATTGGCTGCATTTTCCTGCCACCCTCCTTAGCTTGTTGTTGTTCTTCTTCAAGATAAGGTGGTGTTTTGACCTGTTGCACCTTTTCTCTCTAAATAGGTTTACTCTTTTAACCTTAATGAGGACATTGTCTTGTCTTCTTATTGCCCCTATCCATCTCATCCGATGAAAATTAGGCTGCAAGGATTAGACGCGGTTTGGGCTGTACGTTATTTGTCGGCTACCTCCCTTTTTTGGTAGTCCGATTCCATATTAGTCCTGCCAAATGGGCTCTGTAGGGGTCAAGTCTCCTCCATATCAACAATCTCTTGCTTGATCAAAACAACCATTGTTCAGGCTTATAAATGGAAGATGGCATTCCCATTTAGTGTCAGGGTGCAAGTAGGGGGGGGGCATTGTGGCCTTTTTATTATCAGTCCTCGTCCCTGCAACTTTGTAAAGCAGCTACTGGCCAACTGTACATACATTTATATTTTACAGGGCCCATACCTTTGCTTCAGCTGATGCAAGTTTGAGCAGAAAGGGTTTGCAGGTAGCAGTCACTCAGGTTTTCACTGGAGCTCTGCCAGTAAGTTCTGTGATTTCTACAATATATTGTGGTAAATCAGATTTTATTGTGTGTCCATTCACATCAAAACAGCATTGTGTTGAAGATAAACATGTCTACTGAAATACAATCACGTATTAATCTTCGGCTATAGCAACAAACCAAGACCAGTATATTGAGTAACAAACTTCTAATAGGGAGGGAAGAAAGTGAGAAGAAGTGAAAAGAGGAAACAGAGGAAAAAGCAGGGAGGGGAAACCTGGAGTAGAGGAGGACTGTGAGCAGCATCAGGTATATCCAGTAGAGGGGGGGTGGGAAGAAAAAAAGGAAACCATTGGGTAAAATATAACAATGGATTAAAAGGGTAAGGGTAAAGTCAGGAACTTGGCTGGGGAAGGGAGTGTCCAGGGGGTCCAGGGGAAATATTAAAGTTCAATTAATCAACCAGGATGAGAGAGAAGGGGAATCTCTAAAGAGGAGCCAGGGCGTCCACGTCTTGTAGAATCTATCAGTGCAGGACTCAGAAGGGTCAGATTGGGGAAGAAGATCTTCCATTCTACAGATGTCGTGCAATTCAGTAACCAATTCCTCCCGTGACGGACTTTGGGGTCGCTTCCAGTATCTCGGGATGAGACGTCTGGCAGCGGTCAAGAAGTGACGGAGCGACTTCCGGTTCCAGCGCCTCCATGTGCTGCAGCATCTGAGCCTGCTCCGCTCCCCGCCTCGGCAATCCGCCACAATCCGCCGCCATCCGGCCTCCAACGCTGCCCCCTGAGATTACATCTTTAAAGAGGCGGCCGCCGCGATCCCGGCAATGTCCACTGTGGTGAATCGGCCACTGAACCTGGCAGCTCCACAGCGCCTCCTGTTAAACCCAGGTCAGTCAGAGAACTGCCTGAGGATAAAGAAGGGCCGCAGCTGCCTTGCCTGTGCTGGTTTATTAAGGCACCTCTCAGTGAGTGTGGTATATGTCTTCTAGCCCGCAGCTAGAAGCACATATAATCTCCTCCACCCCGTCACTGCCAGAGGCCCCGAATAACCCCAAGCACAAATGCTGCCACCAGCTTCTCGTTTAATATAAGTCCGGTCCGTGGTCGGGCTTATATTGGGTCAGAAACCAACCCAGGTGCGTTATATGAGCACACGGACGTGGGAATCGTGATCAAGATAAAAAGAGCAACTCAAGATTAAATTTATATATTTAATCACCCTAATGGTACACTAGATATTAATATTTACAGTTATTATTCAGATGTTACAAATATTAGTCAGATATGCCAATAAAAGGAGGAATGGAATACACAGAATTACACACACGTGAGCAGTTACCTTAGTGCTGATGGCACCACAAGGGCGGCGTGGCACCAATCTGTTCCTTGGGTAATCTCTGGCCTTGGTGGAAAAAGGCCCATTCAGAAGAAATACCAGGTGGAGATGGGGCAGATGAGCTTTATACACTATGGGCTGACCCCTGACTCCCCCCATCTCACACCTCTGGGATGTCTCACAACTCCCACCCCTCTGAGGGGAGATATGGACACCCAGATTCCATAATGTTCCCTAGCCGTGTCCATCGGCATCACAGACGGAAGATAATACTTTCATATTTTTAGTTATGATTTTATCTTCGTCTGGATATGAAACATGGCTACTCTGGTAGCAGCCTAGTAGCCAATATCCTGTTTAGATGGCTTACAGTCGTCCTACATTCATGTGAATACCAGCCCTATTTCCGTCTAGATGTCACGATCATGGATCTACGCTTGCCATGTTCATAGACAGCACGGCTCATGAAATATTAATGTTATAGTCACGGTGCCTTCCAGTCTGCCTGGGAAGAAAGAGACTTAAATTGGACGTGTCACCTTTTGGCAAAACCCCAGTCCTGAGGAAGCTCCAATAACCTACCTGATTGCATATCAAAGGTGAGGATGGCTCCTTTTGCGTGGCCTTGTTGGCTGGCAGCTAGGTGCTAATTACTCTGCCTTCCAAGGGTTGGGGCTTATCTCTTTGTGAGTGAGATGTGCCTTACCAACTGCTTTCTAGGAGGGATGGAATATGGCAATATTCCTTCAAAATATATTCCTCACACCTCCCCCTCTTAGAGGGCGCTAGGGGGTAGCACATTCCTGTGTTCCCCCGCACGCCCGTCCGCTACCTCCCCTCGCCGGGATAACCCATCAGCGTTACCGTGGTCCCGGCCCCTCCTGTGGCGAATGGTGAAGTCGTATTGCTGGAGCGCAAGGCTCCAGCGCAGCAACCTCCCATTCGTCCCAGAGACCGAGTTTAACCAGCTGAGGGGGTTGTGGTCCGTCTCCACGATGAAGTGGCGTCCGTACAAGTATGGCTGCAGACGCTGCAAGGCCCACACAATTGCCAGACATTCCTTTTCCATCGTGGAGTAGGCCACCTCTCTCGGCAACAGCTTCTTGCTCAGGTACAAAACAGGATGTTCCTGACCTGTGGTGTCAACCTGGCTGAGCACCGCCCCGAGGCCAAAGTCGCTGGCGTCGGTCTGTACCACAAACGGCCGTGCGAAGTCGGCAGCTTGTAGTACCGGGGAGTTCGAGAGGGCAGCCTTGAGTGCGTGGAAGGCCGCCTCGCAATCAGCGGTCCAGTTGACCGCAGATGGCAGCTTTGCCCTGGTGAGGTCCGTCAGGGGCTTTGCCAGGGCACTATAGTGTGGAACGAACCTCCTATAGTACCCAGCAGTCCCAAGGAACGACATCACTTGCTTTTTGGTCCTTGGGGTGGGCCAGGAGGTGATGGCTTCCACCTTCCCAGGCTCTGGTTTCACTGTCCCCCTGCCTATCCGGTGACCCAGGTAAAGGACCTCACTCATGCCCAGCTGGCACTTCTCTGGCTTGATGGTCAAACCTGCCTGGTGGATCCGCCTGAGCACCTGCGCCAGATGCTCCAGGTGATCCTTCCAGGTGGGGCTGAAGACGGCAATGTCATCCAGGTACGCAGCCGCGTACCCTTGGAGTCCCTGGAGCAGGATATCGACCATCCGCTGAAAAGTGGCAGGGGCATTCTTCATGCCGAATGGCATGACCGTGGACTCGTACAGTCCGAAAGGGGTGATAAAGGCAGAGCGTTCCCGTGCCTGGTGGGTCAGGGGAATCTGCCAATACCCCCGGCTCAGATCCATTATGGTCAGGGACTTTGCCCCGGCCAGCCGGTCGAGCAGATCATCGATGCGCGGCATAGGGTACGCATCGGTGGCTGTGATAGCGTTGAGCTCACGGTAGTCCACGCAGAACCGGGTAGTTCGGTCCTTCTTAGGGACGAGGACTACGGGTGAGGCCCACGCGCTGTTGGATGCCTGGATCACCTCCAGCTTCAGCATCTCATCGATCTCCTGGCGCATTTGCTGCTGCACCTCGGGAGTAGTCCGATAGGCTGAACGCCAGATCGGGGGGTGATCCCCAGTGTCCACATGATGGACAGCAGACTGAGTCCTTCCGGGCAGGCTGCTGAACAGCTCCCGGAAGGGGTGAAGGGTGGCCCACAGCTGGGACCGTTGGTCCCCTGAAAGCTGTTGGCCAAGCTCCACATCCTCAATGGACCCTCCCGCCTTAACCTGGGCAAGCATGTCCAGGAGGGTGTCTGCCTCCCCCTCCTCGGGCAGGTTGCACACTGGGTGGGCGCAGGCCTCCCGCTCATGATGAGCCTTCATCATGTTCACGTGAAAGGCCTTACGCCTCCCACGGGCGTGGTCCAGGGTGACCAGGTACGTCACAGAGTTGAGCTGCTGGTGCACGAGATATGGGCCTTCCCAGGCTGCCTGAAGCTTGTTCTGCAGTACAGGGACCAGTACCCCACCTTCTGACCCACCTGATAGGTCCTCTCACAAGCGTTCTGGTCGTACCACCGCTTCTGGTCGGCCTGGGCTTGCTCCATGTTGTCGTGTACAGCTGCGTCAAGGCCTGCATTTTGTCCCGGAAGCGCATGACATATTCAACAACTGACACTCCGGGGGCAGCCAAGTCCCCTTCCCAAGCTTCTTTCACTAAGGCCAGGGGCCCCCGCACACGTCGTCCATACAGGAGCTCAAAGGGCGAGAACCCTGTTGAGGCCTGGGGGACCTCCCGGTAGGCAAACAGCAGGTGCGGCAGATACCGCTCCCAATCATTCCCATGGGAGTCGACCAGCATCCTCAGCATCTGCTTCAGAGTGCCATTGAACCGTTCACACAGACCATTCGTCTGTGGATGATACGGACTGGCCTTCAGCTGTTGCACCTGTGTTTGCCGACAGAGGGACTCCATCAGCTGCGACATGAATTGGGTCCCCCGGTCAGTGAGCATTTTGTGGGGAAAACCCACTCAGGAGAAAATCTCCAGCAAAGCGGTGGCCACCTTGTCAGCCCGGATGGAGGACAAGGCTACCGCTTCTGGGTACCGTGTGGCATAGTCCACTACCGTTAGGATGTAGCGTTTCCCAGAGCGGCTGGTAGTGGACAGCGGTCCAATCAGATCTACCGCCACCCTCCGGAAAGGCTCGTCAATGATTGGCAGGTTGACTAGGGGCGCTTTAGGGTGCCGCCCCACCTTACCCACTCGTTGACAGGTATCACACGAACGGCAGTAGGCGGCCACATCGGTCCCCAACTTAGGCCAGTAGAAATGCTGAGAGAGCCTGGACCTGGTCTTGGCGATCCCCAGGTGTCCGGCCATCGGAATCTCATGCGCAACCCGCAACAACTCCGCCCTGAACGGGTAGGGTACCACTAGCTGTCGGTCCCTGGGTCACGCCTCCGGTGAGCCCTGCTGGACCGTTTCTCGGTACAGCCGTCCCTGGTCCAAGACCACCCGCTCGCGGTCTGACTCCAGGGGAGGCCGTGCCGCCTGTTCCTTAAGAGCTTTCAGGCTGTCATCTGCTTCCAACGCAGCCTGAAACTCCTGACTTGACGTGGCCAGAGTGGATGGGACCACCCCGTCCGTAGTCAGTTCCCCGAGACCTGTCTCCTGGCCTCCGTCTGACTCCGCAGCCACTTGGCCTGAAGGAGGGAAGCCGTCGGACCTCCGCGAGGTCCCCTGGGCTCTGGCACCCCCACTCCTGGTGACAGCAGCTATGGCTGCTGTAACCATGGGCAATGCCTGCTTCCCCTCCGCTCCTGACCAAGTCGCCGGTTCAGGCGGACTATCCTGGCCTCCTGACATCCCGGTGGTGGGGGTTCCTGCCCTGGAATCTCACCTGGTGGCTTCACTTCTCCTGTGACAGCCCCATACTCCCCGACATGTTCCACCCCTTGCAGCTCCTCAGAGCGCAGTGTCTGGGCCTTACCTGGCAGCACCACATTCCCTGTGGGTACTCCGACCTCGATCGTTGGCTCCTTGGCTACAATACCTTGCTGATTACAGCAGAGAGCAGTGTCACAGCCATCTGTGTCTGCTCCTTCTGCAGCTCTCAGCCCCCTCAGCCCCCTCTGTCTCCCCTCTGAGAACAAAAGGTGTGCTGGCTGATCCTGGCCTAAGGCCATTCTACAATTCTCTTTATCTTCCTCCCCCTCCCTGTCACTGTCAGCCCTTTGTGTGCTGTGTTGTGTGGAGTGTCACTGCAAACATCATCAACATCATCAATAATAACATCATCATTAATATCGTCATCCCCATCAACACTCCCAAAATTGGACAGTACACATTCTGGTGGATCAGAACTGGGGAGGTCAGTGGCCACATACTTGGACACTAGCCGCCCCAAGTCTGACCCAAGCAATACATTTGCCGGAATATTAGCAGAGACCCCCACCTCCCTCACTCCCCTCCCCGCACCCCAGTCCAGATAAACCCTGGCAACAGGCAATGCGGGTTCCACGCCTCCAATTCCGGAGACGGCGAGGGACTTTCCGGGGATCAAGTCCTGGGGGGAGACTATCTCTGGTCGCACCAAAGTCATCTCCGCGCCGGTGTCCCGCAGTCCCATGGCCACTGAGCAGCCTATGGTGACGGGTTGAAAATTGTCAAGGGACCTACCACCACCCCCACACACAAAACAGTGGCCGTTTTTGGGGACAGTGTCTTATGGCGCTGAGGACACATGGCCTTGAAGTGTCCTGGTTGGTTGCAGAGGTGACACCGTCTGGGTTCTGCTGCCAACCTGGAGAGGGGAACAGGGGGTAATAGAGGGGCTGCCCCCTGCATTCTGGGGGCTGGGGTCACGGGTGCAGGGTTGGGCTTACCCCCTCTCCAGGTGCTGCTGCTGGTCCTCCTGGTCTCAGGTACTCGGTTGTTCGTGTACTCGTCCGCCAGGACCGCTGTCTCACAGACCCCCTTTGGTTTCCAGTCGCGGATGAACTGTTGGAGGTCCTCGGGACAGTTCCACAGGAATTGCTCCATCACGAACAACTCCTGGATCTCCTGGGCTGTGCTGCGCTCCACACCTTTGATCCAGTGGTCAGCTGCTCTCAGGAGGGCCCGCATGTGGTCGGTCCAGGTATCCTTTGGACCCCTCTGCAGGCTTCGGAACTTCTTGCGGTAGGACTCCGGGGTGAGGTTGAACTGTCGGATCAGGGCCTGCTTGATGCTCGCATAATCCGGCGACTCCCCGGCAGGGAAGTCCCCCAAGGCTTTTATGGCGTCACCCCTCAGACGGGGGGTCAGGTACTGGGCCCACTGGCCTGAGTCCAGGTTGTACTGCCTGCAGGTCTGCTCAAAGGCCAGCAGAAAAGAATCCAGGTCTCCGCCTGCCTCCAGAAGGGGAAAGTTCTCAACTCGGACCTTCGGTGGCTTGGGCTCCTGGTTGGCTGGAACGGGCTGCGAGATCCCGAGCTGAGCCAAGGTGAGCTGGTGCTGGCGCTCTGCAGCCTCACGGCGCTCTGTGGCTTCACGCTCTGCAAGTCGTTCTGCAGCTTCACGCTCTGCAAGTCGCTCTGCAAGTCGCTCTGCAGCTTCACGCTCCACAGCCTCACGTCGTTCTGGCACTTCCAATCGTCTTCACGCAAGTCGTTCATGCAGCTTCACGCTCTGCAAGTCGCTCTGAAAGCTTCCACACTCCACAGCCTCACGTCGTTCTGCAGCTTCATGCTCCACAGCCTCACGTCGTTCTGCAGCTGCCATGAGGGTCTCGTAGGCGCCCTGGTCTCTAGCTTCAAGTCGAGCCAGGGCAGCTCGAAAAAGGGAATCCGAGCCCATCTGGCTGGAGCGACCAGCAGGTGGTGATCTGCCCACTGCGGGGCTGAGGACAGGGGGTATTGGCCCCACTGCAGAGTCGACCACTGGGGATTGGCTCCTTGAGGACCTGTGCATGTGTATGGTATCCTCCTCGCCTAGACCAACAGTGTCCTCCACCACCTCTTGCATATCAGCCACAGCAAGTGCCCTCTGCAGCGCTTGGCTCCTGGTAACCTGGGCCAGTTTAGCACCTCCTGGTCACTGACACACAGCTGCAACCTGATGCACCCACACACCTTATATTTGCACTCTGACTGTCTAGTGTTGAGTTGATCTTAGGACCCTGACAGCAAAAGCTACTGCCAGCAGTCCTTAGTGTTAGGGAGTTGGGTCCACAACACTATTATCTTGATCCCACCGCTGCCACCACTTGTGGTGAATTGGCCACTGAACCTGGCAGCTCCACAGCGCCTCCTGTTAAACCCAGGTCAGTCAGAGAACTGCCTGAGGATAAAGAAGGGCCGCAGCTGCCTTGCCTGTGCTGGTTTATTAAGGCACCTCTCAGTGAGTGTGGTATATGTCTTCTAGCCCGCAGCTAGAAGCACATATAATCTCCACCCCGTCACTGCCAGAGGCCCCGAATAACCCCAAGCACAAATGCTGCCACCAGCTTCTCGTTTAATATAAGTCCGTCCGTGGTCGGGCTTATATTGGGTCAGAAACCAACCCAGGTAGCGTTATATGAGCACACGGACGTGGGAATCGTGATCAAGATAAAAAGAGCAACTCAAGATTAAATTTATATATTTAATCACCCTAATGGTACACTAGATATTAATATTTACAGTTATTATTCAGATGTTACAAATATTACAGTCAGATATGCCAATAAAAGGAGGAATGGAATACACAGAATTACACATGTGAGCAGTTACCTTAGTGCTGATGGCACCACAAGGGCGGCGTGGCACCAGTCTGTTCCTTGGGTAATCTCTGGCCTTGGTGGAAAAATGCCCAGTCAGAAGAAATACCAGGTGGAGATGGGGCAGATGAGCTTTATACACTATGGGCTGACCCCTGACTTCCCCTATCTCACACCTCTGGGATGTCTCACAACTCCCACCCCTCTGAGGGGAGATATGGACACCCA
The DNA here is from genome assembly GCA_033576535.1 of Allobates femoralis. Classification (NCBI taxonomy): domain Eukaryota; kingdom Metazoa; phylum Chordata; class Amphibia; order Anura; family Aromobatidae; genus Allobates; species Allobates femoralis. The sequence goes on along the minus strand of JARQOC010000005.1, from coordinate 348,888,491 downwards.
GATTCCATAATGTTCCCTAGCCGTGTCCATCGGCATCACAGACGGAAGATAATACTTTCATATTTTTAGTTATGATTTTATCTTCGTCTGATATGAAACATGGCTACTCTGGTAGCAGCCTAGTAGCCAATATCCTGTTTAGATGGCTTACAGTCGTCCTACATTCATGTGAATACCAGCCCTATTTCCGTCTAGATGTCACGATCATGGATCTACGCTTGCCATGTTCATAGACAGCACGGCTCATGAAATATTAATGTTATAGTCACGGTGCCTTCCAGTCTGCCTGGGAAGAAAGAGACTTAAATTGGACGTGTCACCTTTTGGCAAAACCCCAGTCCTGAGGAAGCTCCAATAACCTACCTGATTGCATATCAAAAGTGAGGATGGCTCCTTTTGCGTGGCCTTGTTGGCTGGAAGCTAGGTGCTAATTACTCTGCCTTCCAAGGGTTGGGGCTTATCTCTTTGTGAGTGAGATGTGCCTTACCAACTGCTTTCTGGGAGGGATGGAATATGGCAATATTCCTTCTAAATATATTCCTCACATCCACCATGGCCACATTGGACCGTTATATAACAAGGAACAGAGAAGGAGAAAGAGGCGGGACGCCATGTGCAGGCAACAGTAATGGCGCGCCCGGCTCACACAGAACGCCACAGGATGAAGGTATGTAGATTGTATCCGGGCATAGGGAGAAGGAGACTGGAGGGGAAGGAGCGGTGGGGACAAAGGAAGGACCCCTGGAGAGGGCTGCAGAGAGGAGACATGAAAACCCCCCAGGGCAGAGACCACAAGCAGCAGAAGCTCTCTGCAACCAACACCAGCCCCAGACACAAGCACATCCACAGGCTGCAGACATAAAAAGACTCAAAGCATACACACCTCAGATAACTGGGGAGAAGACTCAGGAGACAGCTGGGGCTTTCAGCGTTTAGATTATAAAAAACTGGCTAAGGAAATGGCTGTGCATCTAGCTGAAGAGTTTAAGATTACAGTGGCAGAGATGGTGGCAGCTTCAACTAAAGATTTGTCTGTGAAAGTAGAGACACATGAGCAGCAGCTCCTTGAGGCTGAATCTAGAATTAGAACAGCAGAGGATAGGATTCAGGAGCTTGAGGATCAGCTAATGGCCCTGCAAAAACATGCTGAATACACACACAATAAATTGGAGGACATTGAAAATAGAACGAGACGGAGCAATCTAAAAATTGTGGGTCTTCCAGAGTCTGTCCCTGTGAGTCAATTGGAGGAAATTTTTGAGGTTGAATTAACCAAAGCCCTGGGCCTTACCCATAGATGCAAGACAGAACGTGCCCACAGAATTGGCCCACCTAGAGAGTTACAGGAGACGACAGGAGACCCGAGACACCTAGCCCCGAATCCAGCCTCCAGGGAGCCAAATAAATCTAGACACGCCATAGCAAAATTTTTGAACCACCGAGACAAGGAAGAGATTCTTCGTGCATATAAAGCGAAAAAACACCCTCTAATACTACAGGGACATAGAGCATTGGTCTTTGTGGACTACTCTGTGGAGGTCACGCGCCGTAGAAGGGCCTTCAGCGAGGCTTGTTCGCTGCTACATAAGAAAAATGTCCACTTCCAGCTGAACTTTCCTGCGACATTAAGATTCAGATCTAGAGAGGGAGCCATGCTAACTTTCTCTGATCCAGAGGAAGCAATGTCTGCTGTCAGGGACAATGTAGCCTCCCCAAGAAGATCTGAGTCACCGCCCCGTACTACTAATGGGTCATCTGCAAAACCCACCTCTACTCTGGACCCAGAGAATGAGACAGACAGAAACTCTGTGAGATCCTACAGACTCAGATCAAACTCCCTAATCGACGAGGGGGCACAAAAGGGAACAACGCCAGGTACCCCAAGACAACAGAGACAGGCTGGGAATAGATGGCAAAAGAGGAAGTGAAGGGAGGATGAACTGGAAAGAATGAACTTTTCTACTAGCCGAGAACGACGGAAATACACCAAACATCCTGAGGAGGGAAGGAGGGAGAGGTCGCCGTGAGGAGCGGATGAGAGGGATGTATATTATAAAAAGAAAGGAGAAAAAAGATTATTTTTCTTTTTTTTTTTTTTTTCTTTTCTCCCCCGACTTTTCCCCTTTTTTCTGTTCTTCATTTTGACTGATTTATTTTACAGGACCACTGCTACATGGACGCAAGTGTGTTAAAATTGCCTATATTCATTGTAGAACTTTGAAATGGATATACAGCTATTGTTACCTTAAGGTTGGGCTAACTAAATTGCCTGTAAAATCCTCTTGAACATCTACGCTGAGCGAGGATTTGAGAAGGGATGTGAGGAGTGTATTGGGGATCCAAGGTGCCCCTGAGGATGGGTCTTTGGGAAATTTGTTTAAATGACTTTCACAGGACGGTCGCCACCTAATGGCTTGTATTAATTGGGCATAGAGTTGGAGTTATATCATGATGTTATTTTATTAAGTGTTATAAGAAGTGTTGAGAGCCGAGGTGGGGTGGAGCTATCTATGTGGGTGGCACTTGAGGAAAAAAGTGAAGTCACCGATTCTTGAAAGATGAAAGGAGATGGAGTGGCTAGGGGAGGGCAGGGTGGGAGGAGGGGAGGGGGAATATTGGGAATTATCCTTGGAACTGAGAACTATCCTTGGAACTAAAAAGTTGCATCACCTCTGTCTGTTATACCTCACTTATACCCACACCAGGCGATACTAACTACCTATGGGCATCTATGTCAAAGCAATTTGGGGCCCTGCACGGGGAGGCTTCCGATGGTTAGGTGGGTCTCCTGGAATGTTAAGGGTCTGCACTCCCCGGCAAAGCGCATGATGGTCTTATGCCATCTTAAAAGGCTGCATGTAGATATAGCTTTGCTACAGGAGACCCACCTGGCTGCGGAGGATTTCTTCCGCCTCAAAAAATTATGGGTAGGCGAGATATACGGTTCGGGTGCAGTGGAGAAAAAAGCGGGAGTTTTGATCCTGATACACAAGTCACTAGCCCACACAATACTATCCACCTCGACGGATAAAGAAGGTAGAATAATCCAAATGACGATGCAAATTCAAAACGACACCTTTAATGTTTACAATATATATGCTCCCAATGGGAAACAGAAACCCTTCTTCCAACAACTACAAAATACATTACTCTTAGATAACGGGATTAATAGAATAATAGGAGGAGATTTTAATACGGTCATGAAGGGGGAAGAGGATAGACGCACTGCAACACATCCATAGATGAGAGGACAGGTTGGGGGAGGATCAGGGACGGAGAGTACCTTGGAAAGCTTGGTAAGGGAAACAGGGTTAATCGACGCATGGAGATTGGTGAACCCACTGGGTAGAGAATTTACCCATTTCTCACACCCCCATGGGTCGTGGTCCAGATTGGATATGTTCTTTGTTTCATCCAGGATAATTCAACAGATGTTGGATATTAAAATTGAGGATATGCTGATCTCGGACCATAGCCCGTTGGTGTTAGAGACCAGGGACAAATTTGAGAAGGGCTCCGATTATTTATGGAGATTCACCGACACGTTTGTCAGAGAAGAGAACTTCACTAACTTGCTGGGTGAGTGGTGGTCGCACTTTTCCACTGACAATTTGGAACATAGATCGGATCCTGGCTTATACTGGGAGACAGCAAAAACAGTAATGAGAGGGCATATTATGGCTTATAGCATGAGGATCAAACGACAAATTAAAGATAAATTTGTTCAGGCCAGTCTAAAAGTAAGAGAGGCATATACGCGTTATCAGTCCACAATGGCGGCTCCTGACAGAGAGACATGGTTACAAGCAAAGAAGGAGTTTGATGTCTGGGCGGGAAAACGAGAGGATATCTTTAAAAGTCGACTAGAATTAGAGCTCCATAAATTTGGAGACAAGGCAGGGCGTCTGGTATCAAGGTTAGCCAAAGGTAGACATAATCCCTCCCCCATACAAGCTATAGTGGATGAACATGGCATCACCTGGAATGACCCCAGGGGCATTTCCCGAGTGCTGGGCAAATTTTATGCATCCCTTTACACGGAGGTCAACACTGATGACTCAGACAGCCTCGCCTGGTTAAGGGGGATTGAACTGCCAATTGTTTCCCAGGAAGACACCCAATTTCTTAATAGCCCAATCATGACTGATGAAGTTGATATGGCTATAAGACATTTAAACACGGGTAAAGCGCCCGGGCCAGATGGCTACAATGGTGCCTTCTTTAAGACCTTAAGAGAGCAGATCTCTCCGGTGTTGTGTGACAACATCACATCCACAGATGAGAGGACAGGTTGGGGGAGGATCAGGGACGGAGAGTACCTTGGAAAGCTTGGTAAGGGAAACAGGGTTAATCGACGCATGGAGATTGGTGAACCCACTGTGTAGATAATTTACCCATTTCTCGCACCCCCATGGGTCGTGGTCCAGATTGGATATGTTCTTTGTTTCATCCAGAATAATTCAACAGATGTTGGATATTAAAATTGAGGATATGCTGATACTGCAGGGGGCTCCCATACCGGAGAGAATGAATCTGGCTTATATCAAATTGATTCCTAAATCAGGAAAGACACCCACGGACCCAGCGAGTTACAGACAGATTTCTTTAATAAATCAGGATCTGAAGCTCCTTTCCAAAATACTGGCTGACAGATTGGCAATGGTTCTACCCAAATTAATACCCACACATCAGGCAGGATTTGTTAAAGGGAGATCAACTACCACAAACATACGAAAAGCGATGCTTATGTTAGATGTCATGGGAAGGAAAACAAAGATGGAGGGAGGTAACCCAGCCATGATCACTCTGGACGCTGAAAAAGCATTTGATAACGTCAGATGGTCATGGCTGGGTAAGGTGCTGGATTCCGTGGGTCTGATAGGCCGTTTTCGGCAGTATATTAGTGCCCTATACAACAACCCCAAAGCATGTGTTAGTACACCTGGCTTTCTGTCAGATTCCTTTGCTCTCCAAAAGGGAACGAGACAAGGATGCCCATTATCGCCCCTTCTTTTTAATCTGGCCATAGAACCTCTGGCCCTATATCTGGAGCGTCATAATACTTATGAGGGTTTTAAAGTGGGAGCAAATGAAATTAAGCTCTCACTTTTTGCTGACGATATAATCCTTTATGTTCAAAACCCAGAAAGAGATCTTCCGGATATATTGTCAGACATAGAAAAATGGGGTAGATACTCAGGATTCTCCTTAAACAAAGGTAAATGCGAAATTCTCTTCATAAACCAGGAAGAGGGAACACGGAAAGGGGAATACTTCTGTGGTCTACCAATTGCGAAAAACAGTCTCAAATATTTGGGGGTACATTTGGCCAGATCTAGTGGGATGACATACAAACTCAATTTTTCACCGATCATTCTAAAAATAGAACAGGAATTGGTGAGATGGGAGGGGCTGCCACTCTCTCTGATGGGACGCTGCCATTTACTCAAAATAATGAGTTTTGAAAAACTACTTTATCCCCTCCAGACCATTCCCATGCTAGTGAAACATGTTGACATAATGAGGCTTAACAAAGCTTTTACTAGATTTTTGTGGAGGGGTAAGAAGCCTAGGCTAGCCTTTAAAACCTTGATCCAGTCTAAACAGGAGGGGGGCCTACAACTCCCGGACGTCAGGGAATATAATCTAGCATGCATCCTACGAAACGTATTGGATTGGATCAAGGGAACAAGTAGATTCTCAGATGTAAATTTGGAGGGGGAATGGGCTAAACTCTGGGACTTATCCGCTTTATTGCACTCTCCGTTGCCCTGTCTTCCGGCCACGTTGAAAAACACGGTAATATATAGAGATACTATCATAACATGGAGAGAGGTTAGGAAAAAACTTAAACTGGCATGGAGAGTCTCTAGACGACTTAATCCATGGAGATGCCCAGCCTTTCAATTGGGGCGTGAAAACTCTATTTAAGGCTTGGAAAGACAAGGGCGTCCATACACTAGAGGACCTCATAAATTTTGATGAACAAAGATGGATGACTGAAAGAGAGGTGCTAGCCGTCTATGACTTACCCCAGTTCCAGGCTATACAATTCCGCCAGTTGGATCACCATCTCCTTTCACACCTGTGGGACCTCTCTGGAGAGGTTGATAACAATCTATGGTCTGAACTGCTAAATATAAATGAAGGTGATATGTCAATTACTTCACTATATGCCAAATTACAGCAAGTTCTACGACCGCAAAGGAGGGGAGGGTTTTTCAATAAATGGCGAAAGCACATAAGTGATCCTGAACTCACTCAGAAAATCCTGGAAGGATGGAGACTCGTGAGGCGGTATATCACTAATGAGAGATGGAGGGATTCCCAAATTCAGGATCATGCATGGGACTATTCAGGGCTTTAACATACCCCCTTCCCAGGCCAACCAAGGGAGATGGGTTCATTGCCCAAAATGCAAATCTGCTATGACGGATCTGGAACATGGTCTATGGTCCTGTCCTGATTCACAAGATTATTGGAGGAAGGTGGAAGGGTGGGCTAAGGAAATATGTGGAGATATGGAAAGTCTAGATCCGTTACGATGGATTTTCCACTACCACACAACCTCTGATATTGATAGACAACCGCATATCTTGTGGCACTACATTGCGCTGATAGCCAAAAGACTCCTTCTCCAACATTGGCTCAACGATAGACCCCCAGACCTGACCCAGATCAAAATGATGATGCGCCACACATTAACACTTGAATCTTTGGACGCGCTTCGTAACCCAAGTAAACTAACTAAGAAATTTTTTTTCAAATGGAAAACATTCATTGAAAAAGAATTTACAGATGGTGAAATATACAACTTTGTTACCCTTTCGTACCTCGGTGTGGTATGCAGAAGAAGATTTAGGAGGGACGCTTGGTAGACTGAGATGTGGTGATTAGGTGATCAGGATGAGATTAGATGCACTATACTTATAATATAACTGTCTTCTTCTTTTGAGACAACTAGATAAGTTATAAGTAAAGGATAATTTCCAGGGAAGGGTGGGGGGAGGGCTTACAAGAATTGTTCTATATAATTGTAAATGGATGTATGCTGTTAACTCTAGAAGATTTTGTTTGACTTTCGTAAATTTCTGTTGGATATGTTTATCCTAATCTTTTGGAAAATTTACTATGTTGAAAACCTAATAAAAATATGGTTCAAAAAAAAAAAAAAAAAGAAGTGACGGAGCAACCCCTGCCTGAAGCTGGTAGTCGAGCACTATGACAGGTTCAGGAGAGCTAATTCCGGAGTAGGAGCAATCCGGACCTGCATCACTAAACTGATTTCTACAATATATTGTCTTTGTTTCTTTTCCCAACCCAGAGATGGCTTTATGAAATTTCAGGGTTCTGTGAACCCCAATGAAATCACTTAGAAAGTAGATTTTTGGTGCTCACCATAAAATCTATTTCTTGTTAGTCTTTATTGGGGAACACTGCTCCTTTCTCTGTTTTTTTAGTTGGGAGTGTTTTTGTTTTCTCTTTCTTTCTTTTTTTCTTTTCCTACTGCTTTCTCACTAAACTAAGGTCAGGGACTAGCAAGTGAGGTATAGAATGCTGGGGAGGAGCTAATTTATTTTGCTATGTAATATCATTATCTGCCTCTAGAAGGCAGCAACTATCACAGGATTCTGTGTCCTCAGGGTTCTGTGTCCACATTTAAGACCAACGAGAGATTTTACGGGGAGCACCAAAAATTGACTTTTGCATACATAAGGAACTACAGTGCCTACAAGTAGTATTAAACCCCCTGCAGATTTAGGTGGTTTGATAAGATGCAAATAAGTTAGAGCCTTCAAACTGCAAACGAGAGTAGGATTTATTAACAGAAGCATAAATCTTACAAACCAAAAAGTTATGTTGCTCAGTTGAATTTTAATAAATTTTAAACATAAAAGTGTGGGTCAATTATTATTCAACCCCTAGGTTTAATATTTTGTGGAATAACCCTTGTTTGCAATTACAGCTAATAATCGTCTTTTATAAGACGTGATCAGGCCGGCACAGGTCTCTGGAGTTATCTTGGCCCACTCCTCCATGCAGATCTTCTCCAAGTTATCTAGGTTCTTTGGGTGTCTCATGTGGACTTTAATCTTGAGCTCCTTCCACAAGTTTTCAATTGGGTTAAGATCAGGAGACTGACTAGGCCACTCCATCACCTTGATTTTTTCCCTCTTGAACCAGGCCTTGGTTTTCTTGGCTGTGTGCTTTGGGTCGTTGTCTTGTTGGAAGATGAAATTACAACCCATCTTAAGATCCTTGATGGAGGAGCGGAGGTTCTTGGCCAAAATCTCCAGGTAGGCCGTGCTATCCATCTTCCCATGGATGCGGACCAGATGGCCAGGCCCCTTGGCTGAGAAACAGCCCCACAGCATGATGCTGCCACCACCATGCTTGACTGTAGGGATGGTATTCTTGGGGTCGTATGCAGTGCCATCCAGTCTCCAAACGTCACGTGTGGTTGACACCAAAGATCTCGATCTTGGTCTCATCAGACCATAGAACCTTGAACCAGTCTGTCTCAGAGTCCTCCAAGTGATCATGAGCAAACTGTAGACGAGCCTTGACATGACGCTTTGAAAGTAAAGGTACCTTACGGGCTCGTCTGGAACGGAGACCATTGCGGTGGAGTACGTTACTTATGGTATTGACTGAAACCAATGTCCCCACTGCCATGAGATCTTCCCGGAGCTCCTTCCTTGTTGTCCTTGGGTTAGCCTTGACTCTTCGGACAAGCCTAGCCTCGGCACAGGAGGAAACTTTCAAAGGCTGTCCAGGCCGTGGAAGGCTAACAGTAGTTCCATAAGCCTTCCACTTCCGGATGATGCTGCCAACAGTGGAGACAGGTAGGCCCAAGTCCTTGGAAAGGGTTTTGTACCCCTTGCCAGCCTTGTGACCCTCCACGATCTTGTCTCTGATGGCCTTGGAATGCTCCTTTGTCTTTCCCATGTTGACCATGTATGAGTGCTGTTCACAAGTTTGGGGAGGGTCTTAAATAGTCAGAAAAGGCTGGCAAAAGAGATAATTATTCCACACATGTGAAGCTCATTGTTCTTTGTGCCTGAACTACTTCTTAATACTTTAGGGGGACCAAACAGAATGCTGGTGGTTTGAGGGGTTGAATAATAATTGACCCACACTTTTATGTTTAAAATTTATAAAAATTCAACTGAGCAACATAACTTTTTGGTTTGTAAGATTTATGCTTCTGTTAATAAATCCTACTCTCGTTTGCAGTTTGAAGGCTCTAACTTATTTGCATCTTATCAAACCACCTAAATCTGCAGGGGGTTGAATACTACTTGTAGGCACTGTAAGCTTTTTTAAGTCAATCCCAGAGCAGTACCAACCTTACCACATAGATACTGGATACAGAGCTAAGCTTACTACATGTATACAATAGCAGGATCAAGCTAACCTCATACACTCCCTGACAGAAGTCATGTAGCTTATCCATGTTATATAAATAACAGCTTATAACCTGACGTTAAATTCATCCATTGGTTGTATAAATTACTCTTTTGAAAGCTGAAACCCTCCGAAATTTGGTTTAGGTTAAGAAAATAAATTGGCATCAATGCTGAAATATTGATCATTTAATGAACACAGAATGGTCAGATATTAGCAAGACAAATGTTTTGTCGCCTGGTCATATAATGCACCCAATCCTAGTTTACATCCTCACCTGTGCTCAGTAAATGATCGTTTAGTTAGTGGGTGTGTCTAAAAGAAACCCAGCACTCCAGACCTTTACTTGAACTGCAACTTGAGCTCTGACAACATGACAAAAATCCACCCTGTGACCAATTGATTATCAAGAGGCTGAAGAACAGATCCACTGCCGAGGTGGCTGGCACCTTTAATGTGTCTCAGCGTCAAGTACAAAGAATTAAAAAAAAATATTTGAAGAGACTGGAGATGTGTTTAACAAGCCCAGGTCCGGCAGACCCCGTAAGACAACTGCTCAGGAAGAATGTTTGTTGGTTAGAAAATCCAAAGCAAGCCCCTCTTCCACTGCAGTAGAGCTCCAACAGGTCAGGTCACCTCAAGTCCCTGTGTCAACTAGTACAGTTTATAGGATTCTGTCTCGAAATGGCCTCCATGGTCCAATCAGTGCCCAGAAGCCAGCACTAAACAAAAGGCAAATAAAAGAGTTTGGCATTTGCAAAGTCCCACAGCCTTTTAAGCAGATGGACGCATGAAAAGTGGCAGAAGGTGGATTTCTCTGATGAATCTTCAGTAAAATTACACCACAGCCGCCACAAATGCTGCAGGAGACCTACTGGAGCCCGTATGGATACAAAATACACCCAGAAAACAGTAACATTTGGTGGTGGAAAGATCATGGTCTGGGGTTACATTCAGTATGGGGGTGTGTGAAACATTTGCAAGGAGGAAGGCAATATCAATAGCCTAAAATATCAAGAAGTATGAACTACCTCTTATATTCCAAATCATAAAAGGGGTGAAATTCTGCAGCAGTATGATGCTCCATCTCATACATCCATCTCTACAACAAAGTTCCTCCAGGCAAAAAAGATCAAGGTGCTCAAGGACTGGCCAGCCCAGTCACCAGACATGAACATCATTGAGCATGTTTGGAGTAGGATAAAAGAGGAAGCTTGGAAGACAAAGCAAAGAATCTAGATGAACTCTGGGAGGCATGTAAGACTGCGTTCACACGCTGTGTATTTGGCGCGCTTTTTTTACGCGCGTCTTTTTAAGGGGAAAAACGTGCGTAAAAAAAGTGTGAGAGAACAACTTCAATTGCGCTTTTTTACGCGCGGTTTTTCCAGTGCTTATAATGGGGCCTATGGAAAAAACGAGCGTAAAAAAACTGGAAAGAATTGACATGTTCATTCTTTTTACGCACGCGTTTTTTGCTCCAAAAACGCTGCGTAAAATTACGCGACGTCTGAATGGCACAAAGTGAATGACCATTCACTTTGCAGGAAAATGCAGACGCACATGCATTTTTGGAGCAAATACGCGCGTAAAAAAATGCGCCAAATACGCAGCGTGTGAACGCAGCCTAAGACTGCGTTCTTTGCTATTCCTGATGACTTCATTAATAAACTGTATGAATCATTGTTGAACTGCATGAATGCAGTCCTTCAAGCTCGTGGAAGTCACACAAAATATTAAATATGACTCTAATAACACCACAACTTCATTCACCAATGTTATGCAACATATATTTGTATTTTAAGTTAGTTTTTTGTTTGAGAATCACATTGCTTTCTGTGGGCGCCAAAACTTTAGTCTTGCCAAAATCTGACCATTCTGTGTTCATTAATTGATCAATATTTCAGCATTGATGCCAATTTATTTTCTTAACCTAAACCACATTCTGGAGGGTTTCAGCTTTCAAAAGAGTCATTTATACAACCAATGGATGAATTTAACGTCAGGTTATAAGCTTTTATTTACATAACATGGATAAGCGACATAACTTCTGTCAGGGAGTGTATATTCAAGAACAGAGCTGAGATAATTAGTATTTTGATATTGTAACAGAAACAAGCTTACGGTACTAGATATGAATAGGAACAGAACAATGTTTACTAAAGGCAACTGTAATTCCCCAAAAAAGTTGGGGAAAGAAAACAAGAATGCTATGATATGGAAATTTCATTTAGCCGTATTTTATTCGCAACAAAATATAGAACACATAACAAAAGTTAAACATTTTTCCATATTTAAAAATTGTAACTAAATTTAGAAATGTATGCAGAAACAAATCTAATGTCTTGGTTAATAAAAGGATAATGTCTGTAAAGTGCTGTGGAATTTAATGGCACTATATAAGTGAGTAAAAACATAAAAGTATGTGGTACTAATAAAAAAAAAAAAAAAAATAGCTGGAGGGTTAATTTTCAACCAAGGCGCATGACTGAGTATAACGAGACTGTTAAAGACATTGGATCACTCAAATGCAGAGGTTTGTCAGCCTGTGATCAACTGCATCTAAAAATTGTGCAACAATTTCCAAAAAAATGTTCCTTGATGTAAAATTGCAGAACTTTGAATATCTCACCTTCTGTAGTGCATAACATGTTCAATGGATTTAGAGATTTTGAGAAATCCATTTGCACAAAGGAAAACCGATTGTCTGTATTTTTGTAACGCCGGTGGTCTGGTGTCTTGGTTCCCTCGGCGTTACTGCGCTTTCACCCAATGCTCCTTTTCCCCCCCTGTCCAGCTGGGAGACTGTAGTATGTTACCTGGATAGGATTCTGCTCAGTTCCCAGCTCCGCTGCGTAGCCGCACATGTGTTGTAGTGTCTTTGCTCCGCTTCTTACCATCCATGTGTGGACCCTGGCTCCCGCTGTGGAAGCTATCCGCGGGTTGTGAGGTCCTCTGCAGCTGGTGCATGACTTTCCACGTGTGTCTAGGCTTGCAGCCGCTGCCAGGTGCTCTGGGCATCGGTTCCTGTGCTGGCTATGCTGTATGGGTTCTGACTGTGCCTAGGGTGCGCGCCGCCACACCTTCCCCAGTTTAGTAAGATGGAGGGTGTGCGCTTGAATTGCTGTCCCCAGCCTATAGCTGAGGGTCAGCTCCTATTTAAAGTTCCTCTTCCCTGTTGGGCGTGGCCAGAGCCTCGCATTAGGTTTCTTAACCTAGCCCAGTGTGTTTGGTCCAACATGCTGCTCCTGGTCTGCCTTGTTTACAGCTCCTGTTCTGCCTGCTACCAGTTCGGGGAAAGCTGATGTCTGTGTCCCTGGACCCGTCTTGTCTGTGTTGGTGCCAACATCCTTGTCTTGTTCCTCCTTGTGTCTTGCTGTTCCCGGTCTGGAGCCGTGTCCATTGCATGGAGTCCAGACGTCCTGACTGTCGGTGTCCAAGATGGACCTGAGGTTCTGCCTGGTGTCCGTGCCTGGTGTCCGAGATGATCCCGAGGTTCCGCCTGGTGTCCGAGATGGTCCTGAGGTCCTGCCTGATGATGTCTTGCCTTGTGTCCGAGATGACCCCGATGTCTTGCCTTGTGTCCGAGATGACCCCGATGTCTTGCCTTGTGTCCGAGATGACCCCGAGGTTCCCGCCTGGTGTCCGAGATGACCCTGAGGTTCCCGCCTGGTGTCCGAGATGACCCTGAGGTTCCCGCCTGGTGTCCGAGATGACCCTGAGGTTCCCGCCTGGTGTCCGAGATGACCCTGAGGTTCCCGCCTGGTGTCCGAGATGACCCTGAGGTTCCCGCCTGGTGTCCGAGATGACCCTGAGGTTCCCGCCTGGTGTCCGAGATGACCCTGAGGTTCCCGCCTGGTGTCCGAGATGACCCTGAGGTTCCCGCCTGGTGTCCGAGATGACCCTGAGGTTCCCGCCTGGTGTCCGAGATGACCCTGAGGTTCCCGCCTGGTGTCCGAGATGACCCTGAGGTTCCCGCCTGGTGTCCGAGATGACCCTGAGGTTCCCGCCTGGTGTCCGAGATGACCCTGAGGTTCCCGCCTGGTGTTCGTGATGTTCCGTGTCCATGATGTTCCGTGTCCTTGATGTGTGTTCTTGTTCAGTAAACGTTACTTTTGCTATACCTGAAGTGTGCGGTGTCGTCTTGTCCTGCAGGTTACCATCTAGCCCACATGCTCAGCTGCCACAGAACCCGGTTGCTGTTCTTCCCTAGTCTGGGCAGGCCCGGGTCCCCCCTGTGGTCCAGTGGGTCCACATTCCCCTTACCTCATGGGTCGCGAGCGCGACCGTGACAATTTTTTTCCTGTGAGATCTGTGGGCCCTCACGTAGCTTTGTTTTAAAAACAGGTATGATTTAGTCTTGCGAATTACTGCATGGGCTCAGGAATACTTCGACAAATCATTCTGTGAATACAATTTGTTGCTCAATCCATAAATGCAAGTTAATGTCTGTCATGCAAGGAAGCCATATATACAGTGTGTTGTGAAAGTATTTGGCCCCCTTGAATTTTTCAACCTTCTGCCACATTTCAGGCTTCAAACATCTAATATATAAAGCTGAATGTGTGTATGTATGTGTGTATATCCGAGATTGGTATCTACACCGTCGCAACTATAGCCACAAAATTTGGCACAGTCACACGTCTGGACCCCGGGAGCGTCGTAGGCTATGTTGTGAGGCGAAATTTTAACCCAGCGCGTTCCAGTTCACCAAGCAATTTTGTCCCTATCTATATAATGGGGAAAAAGTGAATGGAAAAATATTGGAGGAAAATCGACAGCTGTCAGCTATAGAGACAACATTTTGCACAGTCACACGTCTGGACCCCGGGAGCGTCGTAGGCTATGTTGTGAGGCGAAATTTTAACCCCGCGCGTTCCAGTTCACCAAACAATTTTGGCCTTAACTACATAATGGGGAAAAAGGGAAAGGAAATGTGTGGGAGGAAAATCGACAGCTGCCAGCTACAGCTACAAAAATGTGCACACTCACACGTCTTGACCCCGGGAGCGTCATAGGCTATGTTGTGAGGCGAAATTTTAACCCAGCGCGTTCCAGTTCACCAAACAATTTTGTCCCTATCTACATAATGGGGAAAAAGTGACACTTACCAGTTGACAGTTGTGAATGAGAGGGTCTTAATGATAGCGCCAAAGACTAACAGCACATACCAGCATATAGTCACTAAGGTGGGGCCCGAACATGAGATATTCACCATGCATGGGGACATGTATACATAACACACGCACACAAAGAGTAACCGCAAGTGTATAGTCGCTAAGGTGCAGCCCCAACATTGGATACTCACCATGCACCCGAACAAACACACACACACCACAAAGAGACACACACAACACAGAGACACACACACACACCCCCAAGGGGACACACACACTCTATAGCGACACATGCACTCACCCCACAGGGACACACACACACCACAATGAGACACACATGACACAGACCCTCCCCACAGGGACACACACACATACACACCCTATAGGGACACATGCACTCACCCCACAGGGACACACACCACAAAGATACACACACACACCACACAGACCCCCCCACAGGGACACACACACATACACACCCTATAGGGACACATGCACTCACCCCACAGGGATACACACACACCACAAAGAGACACACACAACAGAGACACACACCACACAGACTTCCCCCACAGGGACACACACATACACACCGCAGGGACACACACACCACACAGACAGACACAGATGTGCACAAATCACCTCACACAACTCGCCTCATACGTGTGCTATCTTTATTTTCCAAACATAAACATCTGATTAAAACAGCCAATGTGCAACACATGTGCCATATAGAGAATTAAGGCAGATGTCAGTCACATGAGCTGTCTATTATGTGTATGTGTGAGGTAACATATACTGCCTGGCCAGGGGGTGGGTTTACTGTTGGCTGGAGATTTATTAGGCTGCCTATAGCAATCAATCACAGCTCAGCTTCTATTTTCCTACAGGTCATTAATATGACATATTCAAATTCTATTTTGTTATAGCTAACAGCAGTTATTTATTAACCCGGGCGTAGCCGGGTACTACAGCTAGTAAAGATATAAATTCTATTTTTTTGTTAAGAATCAACAACAAGTGGGACATAATTGTAAAGTGGAATGAAATTTATTGGGTATTTTAAACTTTTTTAACAAAAAACTGATAAGTGGGGCGTGCAATATTATTCGGCCCCTTTACTTTTAGTGCAGCAAACTCACTCCAGAAGTTCAGTGAGGATCTCTGAATGATCCAATGTCATCCTAAATGACTGGTAATGATAAATAGAATCCACCTGTGTGTAATCAAGTCTGCGTATAAATGCACCTGCTCTGTGATAGTCTTGGGGTGCAGAGAGCATCATGAAGACCAAGGAACACACCAGCAGGTCCGAGATACTGTTGTGGTGAAGTTTAAAGCCGGATTTGGATACAAAAAGATTTCCCAAGTTTTAAACATCTCAAGGAGCACTGTGCAAACGATCATATTGAAATGTAAGGAGTATCAGACCACTGCAAATCTACCAAGATTCGGCTGTCCCTCTAAATTTTCATCTCGAACAAGGAGAATACTGATCAGAGATGCAGCCAAAAGGCCCATGATCACTCTGGATGAACTGCAAAGATCTACAGCTGAGTTGGGAAAGTCTGTCCATAGGACAACAATCAGTCATACACTGCTCAAACCTGGCCTTTATGGAAGAGTGGTAAGAAGAAAGCAATTTCTCAAAGATATCCATAAGTCTTGTTTGAAGTTTGCCACAAGCCACCTGGGAGACACACTAAACATGTGGAATAAGGTGCTCTGGTCAGATGAAACCAAAATCTAACTTTTTGGCCACAATGCAAAGCGATATGTTTGGCGTAAAAGCAACACAGCTCATCACCCTCAAACACCATCCCCACTGTCAAACATGGTGGTAGCAGCATCATGGTTTGGGCCTGCTTTTCTTCAGCAGGGACAGGGAAGATGGGTAAAATTGATGGGAAGATGGACGGAGCAAAATATAGGACCATTCTGGAAGAAAACCTGTTGAAGTCTGCAAAAGACCTGAGACTGGGACGTAGATTTATCTTCCAACAAGACAATGATCCCAAACATAAAGCAAAATCTACAATGAAATGGTTCAAAAATAAATGTATCCAGGTGTTAGAAAGGCCAAGTCAAAGTCCAGACCTGAATCCAATCGAGAATCTGTTGAAAGAGCTGAAAACTGCTGTTCACAAACGCTCTCCATCCAACCTCACTGAGCTCCAGCTGTTTTGCAAGGAAGAATGGGCAAGAATTTCAGTCTGACGATGTGCAAAACTGATAGAGACATACTCCAAGTGACTTGCAGCTGTAGTCACAGCAAAAGGTGGCGCTACAAAGTATTAACTCAAGGGGCCGAATAATATTGCACGCCCCACTTTTCAGTTTTTTATTTGTTAAAAAAGTTTAAAATATGCAATAAATTTGGTTCCATTTCACGATTGTGTTCCACTTGTTGATTCTTCACAAAAAAAATTAGAATATATATCTTGGTTTGAAGCCTGAAATGTGGCTAAAGGTTGAAAAGTTCAAAGGGGCCAAATACTTTCACAAAGCACTGTATATGTGCCCCCACTGCGTCACGCGACCCACCGTCTGTGTTTGTGTTTATGTCTATGTCCCCGCGCATGTCATGTCAGCCGTCACGTGTGTCCCCACCACATGTGAATATACGTGTGTATATGTGGAGGTAGTGCGTCATGTGACCGGCCGTGTGTGTATGTATACGGTATATAATATATATATATATATATATATAATGTGTGTGTATATATACAGCTTTGAAAAAAGTCCGCAGCACAATTCAATCTTTGCCATAGGTTTATTCCAGCATTGGCACCAGTTGTGGCGATGTTTCCGGCATCAAATACTCTTTACCCAGCCTGTGTGTGTGTGTATATATATATATATATATATATATATATATATATATAATGTGTGTGTGTGTATATATATATATATATATATATATATATATGTAATGTGTGTATATGTCCCCGGTCATGTGACCTGTCGCGTGTTTGTGTGTGATGTGACCTGGCGTGTGTGTGTATGATGTGACTGCGTGAGTATGTGTGTGTTTGTGTATGACGTGACCCGCTGCGTGCCTGTATGTCTTTGTATAATGTGACTTGCCTCGTGTGTGTGTGTATATATGTATTTGTGTGTGTGTTTATATAGGTGTGTATATATGTGTGTTTGTACATGTGTGTATATATGTGCGTATATGTGTATGACATGACGTGGCAGGTCACGTCATAGACATACATGTATACACACATGTACACACAGGTACAGTATACATGCCTGTATACAGGCACACAATGTATACACACACACACAATGTATACAAACACGTATACAGACACATGTACAAACACACATTTTCAAACACGTGTACATGCAAACATGTATACAGACACACACACACGTACACAGACACACGCATACACACACAGGTATATGCACACTTGTATACAGACACACATGTATGCACACATGTAGACATATACACCCATACAGACACACATGTACACCTATACACATATACAGAAGCACAGGTATACTCACACATGTATACACACACATATACCAACATGTATAGACATACATGTACACGCATGTAGACACACATGTACTCACAGGTATACACACATACACAGATGCATGTATACAAACACAAGTATACAGACACTCACATGTATACACACGCACACTCATACATATTGTGAGGCACCGCCGGCATGATCCGCATGGCCGGGGTACATCACATGTAGGATCAGAGGATGATCCTGTGCACACTGGCCGGTTTTTCCTGTGATGATAATACTGTGTGAACCATCCTGAACACAAGGAGGTTTCATGAGCCTAATGAGCGGCAGTGAGAGTGGGATGAGATCGAGGAGTCCATGAGGAATAGGATGTAATGAGTGAGTGCTGACAACCCGGAACACAGGGAGTTAACCTGAGCTGTGTGACAGGCTGATTACAAGCAGCTGAGGGGGTGTGTCCATGTGGGAGTGGCTGGCACGATAAGAGCCGGCCACCTGAGTGATTGAGGGCTAGATTCTGGAAGCTGAGATTGATTCAGATGGAAGCTGAGACCAGCCAAGTGCAGAGCAGTCTAGAGGCTCTGAGTACATGATGGGAGCATGCTAGCTCCAGGCTGGTGCCGAGGTCCGGGGTCGTGTCCGCACCTGGAGGGGGAAGCCGTGGCTGAACCTGGTGGATACTGGTCTGGGCGTGGGGTGAAACACGCCCGGGAAAGGAGCCTGTGGGGATGCCTGGTGGAACCTGTGACACAGGTAGCGAGACCCGGATCCGTGCCCGGTAAGAAGGCAGTTCCCGAGCGATAGTGTGAACTGTGCACCTAGTGTGTAAATCATGTTAGGCGAGTGTAGACCGCCCTTGGGACCGACTCAGTGGAGTCCGTTAAAGGTCCTGATGAACCGGAATGTATGTAGCCCTTGGAGGCAATTGTATGTAGTGTGCCAGGCGGGCATATACCGCCTTTGGGTCCGAGCCAGAGTGCTCAGTTAAGGGACCCGATGAACTATGTGTATGAGGGCTTAAGTAATGGCCCTGACTAAGAGATGATGGCCTATATGTAAGACCCATGTATAAAGATGTGGGGAGAGAGTGACCCAGCGAGTATGGATGATGTTGGAGGCGTTCCGTCCTTGGGACGAGAGGGAGGCTTGCCCTGCTGCTTGCAGAGGGTACCCGTCCCTCAACCTCGACCTCTAATGGTGTGGGTGTGCCTGTGGTGCCAGACACAGGGGTAATAGGGCTCCTAGTAGGTAACGGATGTAGAGGTTCCCGTGCACTATGGTTTGCCAGTCCCTGTAATGGGCCATGGAGGGGCCACAGTCCATGGATGTGGGCTGTGAGCAGGTGTGTGATCCATGGACGTTTGAATGATGGATCACATACGGTATGTAAGGACCCGGTCAGGCAGGATTCCTGACTACGGGTGAATGTTGAGTCATCATGCTGGGGTGACTAAAGCCAGGCGGCCTGTACCGCCATTGGGACCCACAGGGCCCGTTGAGGCGTATGTAACGAAGGTCAGAAGCAGGGGTTAGAAGGGCTCCCGTACTGGGTAACGCGTGGTTAGGCCTGAGGCCGCAGCCACGGGTTACTGGGGTTTGCCGATCCCTGTTATGAACCCGGAAGGGTCATCATCGTACTGTAACTTATGTATAGTGTAAGTAGGCCGGAGGCTGTAGCCACCATGGGAGCGGTTAGTAGAGCTCCAATGGGGACAGAGATGGTTACAGGTCCCGGGTTACTATAAAACGTTATGTGCAATATAAGTGTTATGTGATGTTAAATGTAAATGTATGGTGTATTTATGTAAAGTGTTGTTAATCAATGTGATATGTGTCAAACATGCTACCCGGGTTATGTGATTAATATGTGAAAATAAACAGGTAGACATTGGTTAACCTTATAAACACGTGTTCTTGTCGTTTTGCAAGCGGGTTCCCCGGTTGCTACCTCACAATATACACACGCGCAAATATGTATACACACATGTAGACAGACACACATGTACACCCACACACATGTACACACGTGTACAAACACATGTATACCGACACACGTATACAGACATATGTATACACACGTATACAGACACACGTGCTCACAAGTATACACACATGTACACACACATGTATATAAACACATGTATACAGATACATGTGTATATACACATACATATACACACAAACATGTATACACACACATACACATGTAGACACACATTCATACACATGTACATGCACACACATGTACATGCACACACATGTACACCCACACACATGTACACCCACGTATACAAACACATGTATACACACATGTACCCTTTATACATGTACACACATATACATACCGGTCTCCCTCTGTCCTGCAGGTCTTTCCTCACCACCATTGTTACCCGATGCTCTGATACTGAAGGACCTGAGTTACGCAGCCGGGTCATGTTACCCCGCAGAATCACATGACCCAGCTTCATCACCCATGTTCAGCATCGGAGCATTGGATAACAACGACGAAGGGGCGAGACTGGCAGGAGGAGGGACACATGCAGGATGGGGAGATAAGGTGGGGGAGGCTGGGAGTGGGCATCAAGCTGCAAGGACTGGGGTGCCGGCACAGAACTGCAGCGAATGGGGTGATGGCACTGGGCTGCAGGTACCGGGATGTGGGCATCAGGCTGCGGGGACCATGCAGAGGTGCAGCGGTGGTGTAGTGACTCAGCTGAGAGTGCAGCGATCGGCATATCGGAATACCTATCAATTGGGTGGCCCAATATGGGGGTTGGCGAACTTCCAGTGCGGTACATTATGGGATTCAGGCTCATCTGGACAAACCGGATGTCCAGACATTATAGGGCAATTATATAATAGATTATGGTAATCCTAATTGACCTAAAACGGGAAAGGTTTATTCTGATTTGATGTTAGTGAGAAAAACATGCATATTTGTCTTTTCTATAGTGTATGCTACCTTCTGTTTTCAACTGTATAGAAAGTACTGTATTTTTCATTTTATAAGATGCACCGGATTATAAAATGCACCCCAAATTTGGTTAAGGAAAAGAGAAATTTTTAATGTCAAATGGGGTTCGTCTTATAATGATGGTGTCCATTTTATAATCTGTATATAAGGTGCCCCCCATGCTGGTACGTAGCCCCCATCCTGGTACGTACCCCCCCCCCATTCTGTACACAGCCCCAACTTTGATACATTCCCTCCCAGCCTGGTACACAGCTGTCCATGCTGTACTCTCCCCCCAGCAGCTATACTGCCCCCATGCAGGATATGGCCCACATGGTGGCGCACATTTAACAAATAAAAAATTATATTCTCTCCATATTGCTCCCTGCAGTCCGCGCCATCCATCTGTGGTCTGGTCCCAGGCATCTGGTCACATGAGAGGCACAAAGTGATGACTTCACTATGCTGTGTCGCTCAAATGACCACATGCTGGCACAGCACAGACAGCGGGAATGGTGGCAGCTGCAGGGAGCTATATGGAGAGGGGAGTATGAACTTCCATCGCTGGGGTAGGCAGTGCTTTCTCCGCAATGAAAAATGTTATTATAAAAACTGGATTGCATTACATGCAATCCAGTTACCACCTCCGGTTCTGCAGCCTGCGTGAAAAATCATGCAGGCTGCATTTTTCGGAGCGGTTCTAAGCCCCGCAAAGTGGTAACCGGATTGCTCAGGATTTGTAATCCTGAGCAATGCGGTTACCGCATATACTTTGCTTATCCCGGCTGCCACCGGGATAAGCAAAGTGTTATCAATGTTTTAAAAGGTGAAATTTTATTAATAAATGTGGCTATAATGTCTCTAGGGGGTGCACACCCCTCCTAGAGACATACCACCCACTCAGGTGGGCATATAATGATGTAATTGCTGATCTACAGTAGCCGGCTCTTGTCAGCTACTGTACATTTTTATGAATGAAGCTGCCGGCTCTTCTGTGCGCAGCGCGCATACTATACCTAATGTAGGTATAGTATGTGCGCTGTCTGATGTCCAGCAGGCTTATACAGTAGATCTATGGGCTGCCCCCTCTCTGCTCCACTGCCCCCCATAATGCTCCACTGCCCCCCCTCTGCTCCACTGCCCCCCCTTGCTGCGCTGCCTCCTCACTGCTCCACTGCCCCCCCAAAATGCTCCACTGCCCCAACTCTCTGCTCCACTGTCTCCCTGCTTTGTTGTACTGCCCCCCTCTCTGCCTCCTCTGGTCCACCTGACCCTTCCTCTGCTCCACTGCCCCCACACTGCTGTACTCCCCACAAATCCCCCCCCCTCCGCCCAACTGCCCCCCTGCCCTGCTCCATTGCCCCCCCCACAAGGCTCCACTGCCCCCACTCTGCTCCACTGCCCCTGTTCTGCACTGCACCCCGCTCTCCTATACTGTCCCCCTCTGCTCCACTGTCCCCCCACAATGCTCCACTACCCCTGTTCTTCTCCACTGCACCCCACTCTCCTGTACTGCCACCCTCTGCTCCACTGCCACCCTCTCTGCTCCACTGCCCTTTCTCTCTGCTGCCCCCCAACAATGCTTCACTGGCCCAACTCTCTGCTCCACTGTCTCCCTGCTCTGCTCTACTGGACCCCTGCGCTGCCCCTTTTTGCTCTACTGCCCCACTCTGCTGTACTGACCCCCTCTGCTCCACTCACCCCTGCTCTGCTCCATTGTCCCCCGCTCACCCATGCTCTTCTCCACTCTCCCCTGCTCTCCACTTTTTGCTCTGCTGTGCTGTCGCCCTGCTCACCTCTGCTCTTGCTTTGCCCCTCTCGCTCCACTCTCTGCCTCCCTCCCTGCTCCCCTTGCTCCACCTCTGCCCCACTCACCCCTGCTCTGCTCCATTGTCCCCTCGCTCACCCATGCTCTTCTCCACTCTCCCTGCTCTCCACTTTTTGCTCTGCTGTGCTGTCGCCCTGCTCACCTCTGCTCTTGCTTTGCCCCTCTCGCTCCTCACTCTACTGCAGATCTCCCTCCGCTCTGCTCCGCGCTGTGCACCCGCTCTGCCCCACTCACCCCTGCTCTGTTCTCCCTCACTCTGCTACTCTCTCGTTTGCTCTACCCCACTCACTCCCACTCTGTTGTTCTTCCGCTGCACCGCGCTGTCACCCCGCTGCGCCGCGCTGTCACCCCGCTGCGCCGCGCTGTCACCCCGCTGCGCCGTGGTCACCCCGCTCTACACTCTTCTACCCTCATTTGCTTCATTGTCCCCCACCCTGCTATCTCTTGCCCCCCCCACTGTACAGTGCTAACCACTGAGCCACAGTGTACAGTGTACAGTGCTAACCACTGAGCCACCATATACACCATATAAATCCTGCAACAACAGCGTGCTTTCTGCAGAGAGGAGTGTACTATTCAGCAGCTATTTCTACGGCACCTGTTCATTTCACCGCACTCCCGATGCAATAGCATTGGGCCTATTTCTAGTATGATATAAGTCTAAAACTGATGGTAATGAAGCTGAATTCGTTAATAATATGTTTGAGTGTGTTTTATGTATCGGAAATAAATGATGTCATGGCCCCAATAGAGGATGATATTAATTTTAAGGGTTTGTCAGGTTATGAGTTTTCATAAGGTGATTTATCCTTTTTCGATCAAAAGTGGTTATGTCTGACCTTGAAGCGTAGCTGTTATTACTAGAATTTAGCCATATTAACCCCTTCATGACCAAGCCTATTTTGACCTTAAAGACCGAGGCATTTTTGTCAATTCTGACCAGTGTCCCTTTATGAGGTAATATCTCTGGAACGCTTCAACGGATCCTAGTGATTCTGAGATTGTTTTTTTGTGACATATTGGGCTTCATGTTAGTATGAAATTTAGGTCGATAATTTTTGGAATTTTGTGAAAAAATCAAAAATTTGGCAAACATTTAGAAAATTTTGCAATTTTCAAATTATGAATTTTTATTCTGCTAAACCAGAGAGTTATGTGACACACAATAGTTAATAAATAACATTTCCCTCATGTCTACTGTACATCAGCACAATTTTGGAAAAAATATTTTTTTTGGTAGGAAGTTATAAGGGTTCAATGTTCATCAGCAATTTTTCATTTTTCCAGCAAAATTTACAAAACCATTTTGTTTAGTGACCACATCACATTTCAAGTCACTTTGAGGGGTGTACATGACAGAAAACACCCAAAAGTGACACCATTCCAAAAACTGCACCCCTCAAGCTACTCAAAATTGCATTCAAGAAGATTATTAACCCTTCAGGTGCTTCACAGGAACTAAAGCAATGTGGAAGGAAAAAATGGGCATTTTAATTTTTCCAACAAAAATGTTCTTTTAGCCACAATTCTTTCATTTTCACATGGGCAACAGAATAAAATGGTTCCTAAAAATTGTTTGGCAATTTCTCCTGAGTACACCGATACCTCATATGTGGTCATAAACAACTGTTTGGGCGCATGACAGGGCTCAGAAGGGAAGGAGGGCAATTTGACTTTTGGAGCTAATTTTCCATTCAAAAAGTGAAATGGCGCTCCTTCACTTCTGAGCCCTGCTGTTTGCCCAAACAGTGGTTTATGACCACATATGAGGTATAAATGTACTCAGGAGAAATTGCCCAACAATTTTTAGCATCTATTTTATCCTGTTGCCCATGTGAAAATGAAAAAATTAAGCTAAAAAAAAAAGTACTTTTTCATTTTTACTGATGAATTTGTGAAGCACTTGGGGGTTCAAAATGCTCACCACCTATTTAGATAAGTTCCCTGGGGGCTCTAGTTTCCAAAATGGGGTCACTTCTGGGGGAGCTGATTTTCCATTCAAATTGTTAGTGGACACCATGTCGCGTTTGGAGAGCCCCTGTGTCCCTAAACATTGGAGCTTCTCCACAAGTGACCCCATTTTGGAAACTAGACCCCCCCAAGGAACGTATCTAGATGCAGTGAGCACCTTGAACCCCCAGGTGCTTCACAAATTGCTGCCTCATTGTACCTGGCTGGCAAC
>JARQOC010000005.1:348211003-348258503 GCA_033576535.1 Allobates femoralis | reverse complement strand
TACAAACACACAGAATCTAGCATGTATATTTATCTTTTTACTAGATGGCGGCCCGATTCCAACGCATCGGGTATTCTAGAATATGTATGTAGTTGACATACTGTGACTGACAGAACTTGATTAGTAAATGTGAGTGAACTACATATATATATAAATATATATATACTAGATGGTGGCCCGATTCTAAAGAATCGGGTAGTCTAGAATGTATATATAGTTTATTTAGTAATAGTTAGGGGAGTGCGGTGAAATTATTTGTGTGTGTACAGGTGGCTCAGTGGTTAGCAGTGAGTGCGGTGGCTCAGTGGGTAGCAGAGTATATGGTGGCTCAGTGGTTAGCAGTGAGTGCGGTGGCTCAGTGGGAAGCAGTGAGGGCGGTGGCTCAGTGGTCAGCAGTGAGGGCGGTGGCTCAGTGGTCAGCAGTGAGGGCGGTGGCTCAGTGGTCAGCAGTGAGGGCGGTGGCTCAGTGGTCAGCAGTGAGGCGCTGGCTCAGTGGTCAGCAGTGAGGGCGCTGGCTCAGTGGTCAGCAGTGAGGGCGCTGGCTCAGTGGTCAGCAGTGAGGGCGCTGGCTCAGTGGTCAGCAGTGAGGGCGCTGGCTCAGTGGTCAGCAGTGAGGGCGCTGGCTCAGTGGTCAGCAGTGAGGGCGCTGGCTCAGTGGTCAGCAGTGAGGGCGCTGGCTCAGTGGTCGCAGTGAGGGCGCTGGCTCAGTGGTCAGCAGTGAGGGCGGTGCCTCAGTGGTCGGCAGTGAGGGCGGTGCCTCAGTGTCGGCAGTGAGGCGTGCTCAGTGGTCGCAGAGGGCGGTGCTCAGTGGTCGCAGTGAGGGCGGTGCATAGGGGTCAGGCAGTGAGGGCGGTGCCTCAGTGGTCAGCAGTGAGGGCGGTGCCTATCAGTGGTCAGAGTGAGGGCGGTGCCTCAGTGGTCAGCAGTGAGGGCGGTGCCTCAGTGGTCAGCAGTGAGGGCGGTGCCTCAGTGGTCAGCAGTGAGGGCGGTGCCTCAGTGGTCCAGCAGTGAGGGCGGTCAGTGGTCAGCAGTGAGGCGGGCTCAGTGGTCAGCAGTGAGGGCGTGGCTCAGTGGTCAGCAGTGAGGGCGCTGGCTCAGTGGTCAGCAGTGAGGGCGCTGCTCAGTGGTCAGCAGTGAGGGCGCTGGCTCAGTGGTCAGCAGTGAGGGCGCTGGCCTCAGTGGTCCAGCAGTGAGGAGCGGCTGCTCAGTGGTCAGCAGTGAGGGCGCTGGCTCAGTGGTCAGCAGTGAGGGCGCTGCTCAGTGGTCAGCAGTTGAGCTGGCGCTGGCTCAGTGGTCAGCAGTGAGGGCGGCTGGTCATAGTTGGTCAGCAGTGAGGGCGCTGGCTCAGTGGTCAGCAGTGAGGGCGCTGGCTCAGTGGTCAGCAGTGAGGGCGCTGGCTCAGTGGTCAGCAGTGGATGGGGCGCGTGGCCTCAGTGGTCAGCAGTGAGGGCGTGGCTATGGTCAGCAGTGAGGGCTGGCTCAGTGGTCAGCAGTGAGGGCGCTGGCTCAGTGGTCAGCAGTGAGGGCGCTGGCTGCAGTGGGCGCTCAGTGAGGGCGGTGCCTCAGTGGTCAGCAGTGAGGGCGGTGCCTCAGTGGTCAGCAGTGAGGGCGGTGCCTCAGTGGTCAGCAGTGAGG
Source organism: Allobates femoralis (assembly GCA_033576535.1). NCBI lineage: Eukaryota > Metazoa > Chordata > Amphibia > Anura > Aromobatidae > Allobates > Allobates femoralis. Next base: position 348,256,868 of record JARQOC010000005.1, on the reverse strand, counting down.
GCGCTGGCTCAGTGGTCAGCAGTGAGGGCGCTGGCTCAGTGGTCAGCAGTGAGGGCGCTGGCTCAGTGGTCAGCAGTGAGGGCGCTGGCTCAGTGGTCAGCAGTGAGGGCGCTGCTCAGTGGTCAGCAGTGAGGGCGCTGGCTCAGTGGTCAGCAGTGAGGGCGCTGGCTCAGTGGTCAGCAGTGAGGGCGCTGGCTCAGTGGTCAGCAGTGAGGGCGCTGGCTCAGTGGTCAGCAGTGAGGGCGCTGGCTCAGTGGTCAGCAGTGAGGGCGTGGCTCAGTGGTCAGCAGTGAGGGCGGTGCCTCAGTGGTCAGCAGTGAGGGCGGTGCCTCAGTGGTCAGCAGTGAGGGCGGTGCCTCAGTGGTCAGCAGTGAGGGCGGTGGCCTCAGTGGTCAGCAGTGAGGGCGCTGGCTCAGTGGTCAGCAGTGAGGGCGCTGGCTCAGTGGTCAGCAGTGAGGGCGCTGGCTCAGTGGTCAGCAGTGAGGGCGGTGGCTCAGTGGTCAGCAGTGAGGGCGGTGGCCTCAGGGGTCAGCAGTGAGGGCGCTGGCTCAGTGGTCAGCAGTGAGGGCGTGGCTCAGTGGTCAGCAGTGAGGCGCGTGCTCAGTGGTCAGCAGTGAGGGCGCTGCCTCAGTGGTCAGCAGTGAGGGCGTGCCTCAGTGGTCAGCAGTGAGGGCGGTGCCTCAGTGGTCAGCAGTGAGGGCGTGGCTCAGTGGTCAGCAGTGAGGGCGGTGGCTCAGTGGTCAGCAGTGAGGGCGCGTGCTCAGTGGTCAGCAGTGAGGGCGTGCTCAGTGGTCAGCAGTGAGGGCGGTGCCTCAGTGGTCAGCAGTGAGGGCGGTGCCTCAGTGGTCAGCAGTGAGGGCGGTGCCTCAGTGGTCAGCAGTGAGGGCGGTGGCTCAGTGGTCAGCAGTGAGGGCGTGGCTCAGTGGTCAGCAGTGAGGGCGCTGGCTCAGTGGTCAGCAGTGAGGGCGCTGGCTCAGTGGTCAGCAGTGAGGGCGGTGGCTCAGTGGTCAGCAGTGAGGGCGGCTGGCTCAGTGGTCAGCAGTGAGGGCGGCTGGCTCAGTGGTCAGCAGTGAGGGCGCTGGCTCAGTGGTCAGCAGTGAGGGCGCTGGCTCAGTGGTCAGCAGTGAGGGCGCTGGCTCAGTGGTCAGCAGTGAGGGCGCTGGCTCAGTGGTCAGCAGTGGAGGGCGCTGGCTCAGTGGTCAGCAGTGAGGGCGCTGGCTCAGTGGTCAGCAGTGAGGGCGCTGGCTCAGTGGTCAGCAGTGAGGGCGCTGGCTCAGTGGTCAGCAGTGAGGGCGCTGGCTCAGTGGTCAGCAGTGAGGGCGCTGGCTCAGTGGTCAGCAGTGAGGGCGCTGGCTCAGTGGTCAGCCAGTGAGGGCGCTGGCTCAGTGGTCAGCAGTGAGGGCGCTGGCTCAGTGGTCAGCAGTGAGGGCGCTGGCTCAGTGGTCAGCAGTGAGGGCTGGAGGGGGCAGAGCAGGGCTGGAGGGGCAGAGCAGGGCTGGAGGTGGCAGAGGAGAGCGGAGGTGGCAGAGGAGAGCGGAGGCAGGGTGGCGGAACACTTACTGGGCTGTTGGCGGGCGGCGGGCAGCGGCAGTGCTGGCGGCGGTTCCGGAGCCCGGGGGCGGAGTGTGGGCGGGGCTAGCTGCGTGATGGAGGAGCGTCAGCCGGTCTGTGGAGAGAGCGGCAGGACTGGGAGCTGTGCCGGCGGAGGCCCCACACTCGTTCCGGGCCGGTTGGCGGATGTTGGTGGGCGGTGAGCTGCAGGGCTGTGGGCGGGATGTGGGCGGCCGCAGACGGGGCTCTGTGCAGGGCCGGTGGCGCCGCTCGTGGGTCTGGTGCTTCCGGTTCCGGTGTTGGACACAGGACGGAGGCCATCACGGAAGTGGGCGTGGCCTTTTCCGGATGTGGCCTTCGGGTTTTATATATAAGATATAAATATATATCTATTATATAATCGCGAATCGGAAAAGCGCCCCTCCGCGCGCACTTTCCGATGTCGTCATGTGGATACGAATTTAACATTGGGCGCGAAGCGCCCAATGCTGCGCGAGCAACGGCCGCGAGGCCATTGCGAGTCGCTGGCCCAGGGCGAGCAATGGCCGCGAAGCGGCCATTGCGAGCCGCTGGCCCAAAATCGATCCACAGCCTCGGCTACAACCTTAGCGATTTACCGCTCAGGTAGCGCGAGCAATGGCCGCAAGGCCATTGCGAGTCGCTGCCTGAGCCGCAACTCGCTCCCCGGGGACCATGGAGCGGAGGCGGCACAGCCGCCTCCGCTCCCCGCTACCCACAACTCGCCCCCCCCAATGTCCGCACTGCCTCACCCAGGTCCAAACAGGCCCCCCATGTCCGCATAGCCGGCCCCCCATCTCCGCACACCCACCCCCATGTCCGCACACCCACCCCCATGTCCGCACAGCCCCCCCCATGTCCGCACAGGCCCCCCCCCCATGTCCGCACAGCCACCCCATGTCCGCACAGCCCCCCCATGTCCGCACACCCACCCCCATGTCCGCACACCCACCCCCATGTTCGCACACCCACCCCCATGTCTGCACACCCACCCCCATGTCTGCACACCCACCCCCATGTCCGCACAGCCCACCCCCATGTCCGCACAGCCCGCCCCCATGTCCGCACAGCCCGCCCCCATGTCCGCACAGCCCACCCCCATGTCCGCACAGCCCCCCCCCATGTCCGCACAGCCCCCCCATGTCCGCACAGCCCCCCCCCATGTCCGCACACCCACCCCATGTCCGCACACCCACCCCGCAACAAAACCACCCCGCCGCACCTAAGGCCCTACCCCCTAAGTCCGCCCCACCCCTACACGCTAAGCCCCGACCACCTAACCCCCGACTCGCAGCATCCTAAGCCCCCGCCGATACCCCCTAAGCCCCGCCGTCTACCCCCTAAGCCACCGCCGCCCCTAAGCCCCTACCCCCTAAGCCCCGCAGCAGCCCCGACCACCTAACCCCCGACCCGCAGCATCCTAAGCCCCCGCCGATACCCCCTAAGCCCCGCCGTCTACCCCCTAAGCCATCGCCGCCCCTACCCCCTAGGCCCCCGCCGATACCCCCTAAGCCATGCCGCCTACCCCCTAAGGCACCGCCGCCCCTAAGCCCCTACCCCCTAAGCCCTGTAGCATCCTAGGCCCCCGCCGATACCCCCTAAGCCCCACCGCCTATCCCCTAAGGCACCGCCGCCCCTAAGCTCCCGCCGCTGTCCCCTGCCCCTCTCGCTAAAGCCCTACACCCTAAGCCCCCGCAGTCCCCTAACCTAACGCCGCTGTCACCTAAAGCCCTACACCCTAAGCCCCCGCCGTACCCTAACCTAACGTCCCCGTCGATCACTTACATGCCTTCAAGTCATCTGATCGTCCGGCCAGGCGTCCTCTTCCTCCGGCCCCGGGGGTCTTCTCTCTTCTTTCCGCCATCTCCGCTTCTTCGTCCGGCCCCGGGGATCTTCTGTCTTCTTTTCGCAAACTTCCACCTCCGACGTCCTCTTCCTTCTCATCATTAAGATAGAATGGACGAAAAATCACGCAGCATTCTATATCCTCAGCAATCAGATATCTGAGAGACCATCTCATTCGGTGTATTTGGTGTCGCTGTTATATTGTCGCCCTAAATCGAGGACCACCTCTAATGCATCTCATGGAGTCACGATTTCGATTGGGCCGCCTCATTTGCTCTTCCCCATTGACATAGCATTACGGTGTGTCCGCGATTTTAGGCCGACAAATAGATCAGGTGGCCGCTAAAATCGCCGGACACACCGTAATGCATGTCTATGGGCAGTCCAAGACGCCCTTCACTTAAAAATTTACGAATTTTAACAGTACGAACAAATAAAATTTATAAATGACCATAAAAATGGACTATTAGACGGTGTCTGCGTAAAATTTATACAACAGACAAATAATAAATCATGCCATAAAATCGCCGAACACGTAAATTGAATATTACAATAGGCTAAATAATAGCGGACCTGAATGAGAACTGGTCTCAGCTCTCACTTAAAAAAATAATAATAAAAAAAATATATTTTTAAAAATAATTAAAAAATAATAAAAAAATAAATTAAAAATAATAAATAATTCAATATAAAAATAATAAATAAATAAAAACAAAAATACCAATGCGGACCTGAAGAGAACTGCGGTCTCAGCGACTAAATAAATAAATTTAATAATAAAAAAAATAATTAAAAAATAATTAAAAAATAATAAAAAAATAAATTAAAAATAATAAATAATTCAATAAAAATAATAATAAAAAAATTAAATATATGCTAATTATATCAGCCCTTTCAGCGGACCTGAAAGAAAACTGGGTCTCAGCCTAAATAATAAATTTAATAATAAAAAAAAAATTAAAAAATAATTAAAATAATAAAAAAATAAATAAATTAAATAATTAATAAAAATAATAATTTAAAAAATAATAATAAAAAATGATATTACTGCTAATTAATCTATAGCAATTTGCAGCGAATGTAAAGAAATGGTATCAGCCTAAATTAATATAATTAATAATAAAAATATAATTAAAAAATAATTAAAAAATAATAAAAAAATAACATTAAAAATGAATAATAATCAATAATAAATAAGTAATAAAAAAATTAATATATGCTAATTATATCAGCCTATTTCAGCGGACCTGAAAGATAAAACTGGGTCTCAGCCTAAATAATATTAAATTTAATATAATAAAAATAAAATTAAAAAATATATTAAAAATATATAATAAAAAAATAAATAAATAAATAATAATTAAATAAAAATAATAATTAAAAAAAAAAATGCTAATAATAATGATATTAATGCTAATAATAATGCATATTAATGCAAATAATTTATGCTATTAATGCTAATAAGTTATAATGATATTAATGCTAATAAATTATGCTATTCATGCTAATAATTAATGCTAATAATGCTAATAATAATGCATATTAATGTGATTAATAATGCTATTAAGCCTAATAATCATGCATATTTATGCTATTCAAATGCTATTATGCTAATAATAATATAATGCTATTAATGCTAATAATAATGCTATTAATGCTATTAATAATGTTATTAATGCTATTATTAATACTAATAATTACTATTATTAATACTAATTTATGCTAATAATAATGCTATTAATGCTATTAATTATGCTATTAATGCTAATATTTATGCTATTAATGCTATTAATATGCTATTAATCTATATATGCTATTAATGCTATTATATTATAGCTATATATTAATTTGCTATTAATGCTAATATTTATCCTATTCATGGTATTATTAATGCTATTAATGCTAATAATAATGCTATTAATGCTAATAATAATGCTATTAATGCTATTAATAATGTTATTAATGCTATTATTAATGCTAATAATGCTATTATTAATGCTATTAATGCTAATAATAATGCTATTAATGCTATTAATAATGCTATTAATGCTATTAATTATGCTATTAATGCTAATATTTATCCTATTAATGCTATTAATGCTATTAATAATGCTATTAATTCTAATATTTATCCTATTAATGCTATTAATGCTATTAATAAATGCTATCAATGCTATTAATTATGCTATTATTGCTATTAATGCTAATATTTATCCTATTCATGGTATTATTAATGCTATTAATGCTAATAATAATGCTATTAATGCTAATAATAATGCTATTAATGCTATTAATAATGTTATTAATGCTATTATTAATGCTAATAATGCTATTATTAATGCTATTAATGCTAATAATAATGTTACTAATGCTATTAATAATGCTATTAATGCTATTAATTATGCTATTAATGCTAATATTTATCCTATTAATGCTATTAATGCTAATAATAATGCTATTAATGCTATTAATAATGCTATGAATGCTATTAATTATGCTATTAATGCTATTAATGCTAATATGTATCCTATTCATGGTATTATTAATGCTATTAATGCTAATAATAATGCTATTAATGCTATTAATAATGTTATTAATGCTATTATTAATGCTAATAATGCTATTATTAATGCTATTAATGCTAATAATAATGCGATTAATGCTATTAATGCTATTAATTATGCTATTAATGCTATTAATGCTAATATTTATCCTATTAATACTATTAATGCTAATAATAATGCTATTAATGCTATTAATAATGCTATTAATGCTATTAATTATGCTATTAATGTTATTAATGCTAATATTTATCCTATTAATGGCATTATTAATGCTAATAATGCTAATAATAATGCTATTAATGCTAATAATAATGCTATTAATGCTATTAATAATGTTATTAATGCTAATAATGCTATTATTAATGCTATTAATGCTAATAATAATGCTATTAATGCTATTAATAATGCTATTAATGCTATTCATTATGCTATTAATGCTATTAATGCTAATAATAATGCTATTAATGCTATTAATAATGTTATTAATGCTATTATTAATGCTAATAATGCTATTATTAATGCTATTAATGCTAATAATAATGCTATTAATGCTATTAATAATGTTATTAATGCTATTATTAATGCTAATAATGCTATTATTAATGCTATTAATGCTAATAATGCGATTAATGCTATTAATAATGTTATTAATGCTATTATTAATGCTAATAATGCTATTAATAATGCTATTAATGCTAATAATAATGCTATTAATGCTTTTAATACTGTTATTAATGCTCATAATACTGCTAATAATGGTATTAATACTGCTATTACTGCTAATAATAATGCTATGGCTTATATTATTGCTATTGATGATGCGATTATTATTTAAAAATCTTTAAAAAAACAATAAACATATTTTAGATACCCGATGCATTTGCATCAGGCTAACAGCTATAACTACTATAATCAAATTAATGCACGTTCTAGAATCCCGATGCATTTGCATCGGGCTCACAGCTGGTATATATATAAGTAGAAAAAAATTCTCTGCAACACTCAGCTACTACCAATGTGCAAATATGCTAACAAGTGGTATATATTTGAGGAAAAAATTTAAAATCTTACGTTTTTTTTCAAAAAACTCAAAAAATCTTATTTTTTATATTTTCTTGGGGTTCTTGGTAAGCACATTGGCCAATGTCTGTTTGCTCATCAGTCGCGGCTTCATGCTGCACACCCCCCCCCCCCGGCTCCATCCTGCCCTGATCGCTCCATGCTGCCCCCCTGCTCGCTCCAGCGTTCTGTGGAGGGGATCCGCAATGTGACCGCAGCACCGCAAGCCCCTATGTTCATAATGGGACGCAACATGTCGCTTTTCTGGTGCGGACGAGACTGTGTGATGTGTGCGCAGGCATATGCCTGCGGACAAATCACATATTGCAGTGAATGGGTGCGCACGGTCATGCGCAGTCAAGCGAAGCACCGTGCGCTCGCATTATAAACATAGGGGGTTGCGGTGCTGCGGTCACATTGTGGATCCCCTCCGCAGAACGCTGCAGAGGGGAACGCAAATGTGAAGGCAGCCTTAAGGTACCTTTACACGCCGCTACAACAGAATGGATACAACCCGCTACAGGCTACGATTGTAGCTTGCGTCGTCAATATAGCCAGTAGTAGCGGCGTGTGAAGACGGTAGGAGGCAGCCGGCAACAGATACATCTGTTTCCGAGCACTGCTCTGAAACAGGTGGCTACAAAGCCGATTGCAGCGAGCTGTATCGGCGTGTAAAGAAGCTACAGAAGGGATGTCTATACACCAGGCGATGTACCTGGTATGTAGCTGGGTCGTGACACAGGCTCCGGGATACCGCTCCCCATCAGCGATCATTGGAGGAAGCTCCTGCGTTATGATTGGTAGTCGCTGCATAGGGAGGCATATTTAAGGAGCTGACCAGTCACACTACACAATTGCTCGAGCGTCATGTATTAAACAGCCTCCTGCTCTGGCTGCCCAATGATGATGTTATTGCTTTGTCCTATCAGCGTACGGACGTCTCGTAATCCACAATTGTGGCACGCCTATGTGCTGTCCCTGCTGCACCAGGTCCGCCCATAGTAGCTTGTAGTAGCGGTGTGTAAATGAGGTAAGGTAAGCTACAGATGGCTACTTGAGACACCCAGCAATGTATCTAGCTATAGATGTAGCGTAGCGTAGCGCACCTTGTGGCGGCGTGTAAAGGTGGTGCATTTCCCGTTTGTAACCGTTTGGGCGTGCTCGTGCACGTGAAGTAGCGGGTTGTATCCATCCTGTTGTAGCGGCGTGTAAAGGTACCTTTAGAGTGATGTGTGTGATGTGTGACAGTGATGCGTGTGTGTGAGTGGATGCATGTGGTGTGTGAAAGTAATGCATGTGTGTGAGTGATGCGTGTGATGTGTGAGTGATGTTCGGAGTGTGAGAGTGATGCGTGTGTGTGAGTAATGCATGTTCTGTGTGTGAGTGACGCGCGTGATGTGTGGCTGCAAGTGACATCTACTTCATTATCTGCATTTAGAGAGTTAACACTGTTTTCTGTGGTGTTACATAGGACTGCAGATGACATCTACTACATTATCTGTACTAGGAAATATCACTGTGTTATCTGTGGTGTTACATGGGACTGCAGATGACAACTACTGCATTATCTGTACTGTTATCAGTATTATCTGTGATGTTACATTGGACTACAGGTGACATCTATATTATCTGTACTCAGAGATATCACTGTGTTATCTCTGATGTTACATAGGACTGCAGGTGACATCTACTACATTATCTGTACTCAGAGCTATCACCGTGTTATCTGTGATGATACATAGGACTGCAGGTGACATCTACTACATTATCTGTACTCAGAGATATCACTGTGTTATATGTGGTATTACATAGGACTGCAGGTGACATCTCTGCTGTATTTTTTGGACTATAAGATGCTTTTTCCCATAAACTCTGGGTGAAAGAGGGGGTGCGTCTTGTAGTCTGAATATACAGACCTGGGTGACTGTGGGGCGCCACAGCTCTGGAGCAGCTGGAGGAGGCTGGCGTAGGCTGCAGAGGCAGTGGAAGATCACTCATTAGTGTAATGTATGTTGCACTGCACTCTCAGCGCCGAGGTGGGCAGAGGAGCGGCGCATATTATAAGTATACACCCCCTACATCACTGTATGTGGCCTCCCATGCTGCCGCACACCAGAAAATAATAACTAATGTAACCTCTCCAGTGCTCCCCTCTGTCTCTCCCTGCTTGCCGCACTTTGTATACTGAGTCCTCCTGCATCCCGGGCATCTGATCACATTACCTGCACAGCACATTTATGTCATCGCTGCGCGCTCCGATCATATGAGGACTCAGGACACGAAGTGCGGCAAACCTAGGGGGCACCTAGCTGAGTCTTGCTTCCTAGCTGTCACCATGACAGCGGTGATGTTGGAGGGCGGTCCCGCTGCTAATTGGTCATTCACGATCATATGATTAGTCACGTGACCGAGTCCGAGGTGACGCGATGGCTCCGCCCCTGCGTCTCCGCTCTCAGACGGCTTCACACACATGGGTGCACACCTGCACCTTATCTACACTGGCTGTCCAGCCTCTTTGTAAACCCCCCAAGACTCAGCTAGGTGCCCCCTGACAAAGGAAGTCGACACGGCTGTAGGGTCGGCAGCGCCATAACATATATGGTAACTTGTAATTTACTCACTTTATAATTGCCATGCAGGATACCGAATACATATGGGCAGTAGTGAATTTAGACTCTATCTAATATGTGCAGGTTGGCTCTTAGCGTGCTGATCTTGCACTGCAATAATGATGTTACTGCCATTTATGTTGTATACACTGTGTACACATATCCTATATAAATGTATATGAGGATAAGGTGCATATCTATGTATGGGGATTGTACACAAGAAATATCTGATGTATCTACATACTATAACCTTGTCCTGTGTATATATGCTTGGTACCCTGCTTGTATTTGTATTTTGTCACAAATAACTACCTCAGGTTCTGGTGTCTGCCCACCAACCTTGTGCTGCTTTTTCTGTTGTGTATTGTCCCTCTATATCAACTGGATTTTAATAATAAAATGTTGAAGTTTTTGCATAAGACATATGGTCGTTGTGTGTATTGATATCCATTTGTGCCTAAGGCGCGACTAAGTCTTGTCCATGTAATAGATGTGTCTCTTAATTCATGGAGTATAAACATGCATCTTCAATGAAGGTTTTTAATTAGATGGTAACCTTTATCTCGCAGTGGGTGGATCAAATCCCACACTATTTTCCCACTCACCCCCAGAGCAGGTGGACACTCTGGGGGCTGGATCCTGGAATCCTTACCTTCATACACTGTGAGCTGTGAGCACAGCTTGTAGAGCTTTATTCCGTACCTCGCTCTCTTGCTGGGCAGGTATTGCCAGAACTGAAGCCTCCCTTTGAAATGGATGAGGAATTCATTCACACAAATTTCCCTTTGGGGAACGTACACTTCAGCAAACTTGTTGCTGAAGTGTTCGATGACTGGCCAAATTTTGAATAGCCTATCAAAATTCGGGTCATCGCGGGGAAGGCTGTCTGCATTGTCCCTGAAATGTAAAAACTTGTGAATGACCTAAAATTGTTTTCGGGTCATCACCATGCCGAACACTGGAGTGTGATATAAAATATCTTTACTCCAGTATTGGCGGATTTCTGGTTTCTTCACAATCCCCATGTAAAGTACCAGTCCGCAATATTTCAACATTTCTACTGAGTATTTCAACATTTCTACTCCAAGTAGAAAATATGGAATTTGGGTTGGCAGCCAAAACTGTTGGGCGTTGACGTTCGTCTGCTCCACCATGAGATGGACAATTGCCTCAGAGAAATAGACTTTGAAAAAATCTATTTCCCTGAGGTTTGCCGTCTCAAATTGGATTCCTGATTGGGGAAGGAAATAAGGAATCCGTGGAGTGTAGTTTTCAGGGACGGGGGTCCAAACGGGGGTCCTGGTGCTAGGTTGAGAGTGACTAGCACCAGGTGGAGGGTTACTCACAGTTGGCTGTGGGTCTTCCTCCATGGCCTCCGGCTCCTCTTCCACGGCCTCTGGCTCTTCTCCCCCAGGCTCCGGACGATGTTTTGTCCTCCGACGTCTTCTTAGTGGCGAGTCGGTGTCACTGGAGGAGGAAGAATGGGAGGAATAGAGGAACGTGGGGTCCTCTCCCTCACTATCCGCTTCGGAGGCAACAATAGCATATGCCTCCTCAGATGAGTACACCCTTTCTGGCCGTGATGACTGGGACGAGCGGGATGGGTGGGACATTTTGTGTGTGCGTGTGTATGTATGTATGTATGCAAAAGTGATTTGTGTAACTTTCTACAGCAGTCCCATGTGGGGGCGGTCAGGCAGAGGAGTCGGTCAGGCGGAGGGGGCGCAGGGGGCGGTCAGGCAGAGGAGTCGGTCAGGCGAAGGGGGCGGGCAAGCAGAGGAGTCGGTCAGGCGGAGGGGGCGCAGATGGCGGTCAGGCAGAGGAGTTGGTGGCAGTCAAGTGGAGGGGACGGTCAGGCGGAGGGGGCACAGGGGATGCTCAGGTGCAGGGGACGCCCAGGCGCATGGGGCGCTCAGGCGCAAAGGGTGCTCAGGCGCAGGGCGCGGTCAGACGGAGGGGGCACAGGGGACGCTCAGGCGGAGGGGATGCTCAGGCGCAGGGGAAGCTCAGGCGCAGGGGACGGTCAGGCGCAGGTGGCGGTCAGGTGGAGGAGTCGGTCAAGCAGCGGGGGCACAGGTGGCGGCAAGGCAGAGGAGTCAGTCAAGCTGAGGGGCGCAGGTGGTGGTCAGGCGGAGGAGTTGGTCAGGCAGATGGGGCGCAGGTGGTGGTCAGGCGGAAGGAACGGTCAGACAGAGGGGGCGCAGGTGGTGATCAGGTGGAGGAGTCAGTCAGATAAAGGGGGTGCAGGGGGCGGTCAGGTGGAGGGGGCGGCCAGGCGGAGGAGTCGGTCAGACGGAGGGGGTGCAGGTGGCAGTCAGGCAGAGGAGTTGGTGGCAGTCAGGCGGAGGGGACGGTCAGCCGGAGGGGGCACAGTGGATGCTCAGGAGGAGGGGACGCTCAGGCGCAGGGGACGCCCAGGCGCAGGGGACGCTCAGGTGCAGGGGGCGGTCAGACGGAGGAGTCGGTCAGACGGATGGGGCGCAGTGGGCGGTCAGGAAGAGAAGTCGGTGGCGGTCAGGTGGAGGGGACTGTCAGGCGGAGGTGGCACGGGACGCTCAGGCAGAGGGGACACCCAGGCGCATGGGGCGCCCAGGCGCATGGGGCGCTCAGGCGCAGGGGGCGCTCAGGCGCAAGGGGCCGTCAGAGGAGTCGGTGGCGGTCAGGCGGAGGGGACGGTCATGCGGAGGTGGCACAGGGGACGCTCAGGCAGAGGGGACGCCCAGGTGTATGGGGCGCTCGGGCGCAGGAGGCGGTCAGATGGAGGAGTCGGTGGCGATCAGGCGGAGGGGGTGGAGGGGACGGTCAGGCGGATGGTATGCTTAGGCGCATGGGGCACCCAGGGCGGGGACGGTTAGGCGTAGGGGACAGTCAGGCGCAGGGGACGAGCAGGGGACGGTCAGGAGCAGGGGACGGTCCGGCTCAGGGGACAGTCAGGCGCAGGTGGCGGTCAGGCAGAGGAGTTGGTCAGGCGGAGGGGGCGCAGGTGTCGGTCAGGCAGAGGGGACGGTCAGGCAGAGGGGGCGTAGATGGCAGTCGTGTGGAGTAGTCGGTCAGGTGGAGGGGGCACAGGCGGAGGGGACGCTCAGGAGCAGGGGACGGTCAGGCTCTGGGGAAGGTCAGGCGGAGTAGTCGGTCAGGCGGAGAGGGGGCGTAGGTGGCGGTCAGGCAGAGGAGTCGGTCAGGCGGAGGGGCGTAGGTGGTGGTCAGGCGGAGGAGTTGGTCAGGTGGAGGGGGCGCAGGTGGCGGTCAGGCGGAGGGGACGGTCAGGCGGAGGGGGCGCAGGTGGCAGTCAGGCGGAGGGGATGGTCAGGCGGAGGGGGCGCAGGTGGTGGTCAGGCGGAGGGGACGGTCAGGCGGAGGGGGCGCAGGTGGCGGTCTGGTTGGAGGAGTCGGTAAGGTGGAGGGGGCGCAGGGGGCGGTCAGGCAGAGAAGTTGGTCAGGCGGAGGGGTCGCAGGTGGCGGTCAGGCGGAGGGGACGGTCAGGCGGATGGGGTGCAGGTGGCGGTCAGGCGGAGGGGCGCAGGTGGCAGTCAGATGGAAGAGTCGGTCAGGCGGAGGGGGCGCAGGGGGCGGTCAGGCTGAGGGGGCGGTCAGGCTGAGGAGTTGGTCAGGCGGAGGGGGCGCAGGTTTCGGTCAGGCGGAGGGGACGGTCAAGCAGAGGGTGCGTAGGTGGCAGTCGTGTGGAGTAGTCGGTCAGGTGGAGGGGGCACAGGCGGAGGGGATGCTCAGGAGCAGGGGACGGTCAGGCTCTGGGGAAGGTCAGGCGGAGTAGTCGGTTCAGGCGGAGGGGGCGTAGGTGGCGGTCAGGCGGAGGAGTCGGTCAGGCGGAGGGGCGTAGGTGGTGGTCAGGCGGAGGAGTTGGTCAGGTGGAGGGGGCGCAGGTGGCGGTCAGGCGGAGGGGACGGTCAGGCGGAGGGGGCGCAGGTGGCGATCTGGTTGGAGGAGTCGGTAAGGTGGAGGGGGCGCAGGGGGCGGTCAGGCAGAGAAGTTGGTCAGGCGGAGGGGTCGCAGGTGGCGGTCAGGCGGAGGGGACGGTCAGGCGGAGGGGGTGCAGGTGGCGGTCAGGCGGAGGGGGCGCAGGTGGCGGTCAGATGGAAGAGTCGGTCAGGCGGAGGGGGCGCAGGGGGCGGTCAGGCTGAGGGGGCGGTCAGGCTGAGGAGTTGGTCAGGCGGAGGGGGCGCAGGTGTCGGTCAGGCTTAGGGGACGGTCAAGCAGAGGGTACGTAGGTGGCAGTCGTGTGGAGTAGTCGGTCAGGTGGAGGGGGCACAGGCGGAGGGGACGCTCAGGAGCAGGGGACGGTCAGGCTCTGGGGAAGGTCAGGCGGAGTAGTCGGTCAGGCGGAGGGGGCGTAGGTGGCGGTCAGGCGGAGGAGTCGGTCAGGCGGAGGGGCGTAGGTGGTGGTCAGGCGGAGGAGTTGGTCAGGTGGAGGGGGCGCAGGTGGCGGTCAGGCAGAGGGGACGGTCAGGCGGAGGGGGCGCAGGTGGCGGTCAGGCGGAGGGGACGGTCAGGCGGAGGGGGCGCAGGTGGTGGTCAGGTGGAGGGGACGGTCAGGCGGAGGGGCGGTCTGGTTGGAGGAGTCGGTCAGGTGGGGGGGCACAGGCGAGGTGGCGGTCTGGTTGGAGGAGTCGGTAAGGTGGAGGGGGCGCAGGGGGCGGAGGTGGCGGTCAGGCGGAGGGGACGGTCAGGCGGAGGGGGTGCAGGTGGCGGTCAGGCGGAGGGGGCGCAGGTGGCGGTCAGATGGAAGAGTTGGTCAGGCGGAGGGGGCGCAGGGGGCAGTCAGGCTGAGGGGGCGGTCAGGCTCAGGAGTCGGTCAGGCAGAGGGGGCGTAGGAGGCGGTATGGCAGAGGAGTCAGTCAGGCACAGGGGGCGGTCAGGCGTAGGGGGCACTCAGGCGCAAGGGACAGTCAGACGGAAGGGGCACAGGAAACGTTCAGGCGGAGAGGACGCTCAGGCACAGGGGGCTCCCAGGCGCAGTGCACGATAAGGCGCAGGTGGCGGTCAGGCGGAGGAGTCGGTCAGGCAGAGGGGGCGCAGGTGGCGGTCAGGCAGAGGAGTCGATCAGGTGGAGGGGGCACAGCTGGCGGTCAGGTGGAGGAGTCGGTCAGGTGGAGGGAGCGCAGGGGGCGGTCAGGCAGAGGAGCCGGTCAGGTGAATGGGGCGCAGGGGGCGGTCAGGCGCAGGGGTGGTCAGGCGGAGGGGGCACAGGTGGCAGTCAGATGCAGGGGGCGCTCAAACGCAGAGGGCGCAGGTGGCGGTCAGGCGGAGAAGTCGGTCTCTCGGATGAGTCGCAGGTGGCGGTCAGGCAGAGGAGTCAGTCAGGCGGAGGTGGCGGTCTGACGGAGGTGGTGAAGGGGTTGGTCAGGCAGAGGAGTCGGTGGTGTTCAGGCAGAAGGGACGGTCAGGCGGAGGGGGCACAGTGGACTGTCAGGCAAAGGGGATGCTCAGGCGGTGGGGACGCCCAGACACAGGGGCGCCCAGGTGGAGGGGGCGCTCAGGCGCAAGGGACGGTGAAACGGAGGAGTCGGTCAGACGGATGGGGCGCAGGGGGTGGTCAGGAAGAGGTGTCGGTGCCAGTCAGGCGGAGGGGACAGTCAGGCGGAAGTGGCACAGGGGACGCTCAGGCAGAGGGGACGCCCTGGTGCATGGGGCGCTCAGGCGCAGGGGGCGCTCAGGCACAAGAGGCAGTCAGACGGAGGAGTTGGTCAGACGGAGGGGGCGCAGGGGGTGGTCAGGAAGAGGTGTCGGTGGCGGTCAGGCGGAGGGGACGGTCAGGTGGAGGTGGCACAGGGGACGCTAAGGTGGAGGGGACGCTCAGGCACAGGGGACGCCTAGGCGCAGGGGGCGGTCAGACGGAGGAGTCAGTGGCGGTCAGGTGGAGGGGGTGGAGGGACGGTCAGGCGGAGGGGATGCTTAGGCACATGGGGCGCCCAGGCGCAGGGGACAGTCAGACGCAGGGGACGGTCAGACGCAGGGGACGGTCAGGCGCAGGGGACGGTCAGGCGCAGGGGACGGTCAGGCGCAGGTGGCGGTCAGGCGCGGAGGGGGTGCAGGTGGTGGTCTGGCGGAAGAGTTGGTCAGGTGGAGGGGGTGCAGGTGTCTGTCAGGCGGAGGGGACGGTCTGGCAGAGGGGGCGCAGATGGCAGTCAGGCGGAGTAGTTGGTGAGGTGGAGGGGCACAGGCGGATGGGATGCTCAAGAGCAAGGGACGGTCAGGCTCAGGGGACGGTCAGGCGCAGGTGGCGGTCAGGCGGAGGGGGCACAGGTGGTGGTCAGGCGGAGGGGACGGTCAGGTGGAGGTGGCACAGGGGACGCTCAGGTGGAGGGGACGTCCAGGCACAGGGGACGCCCAGGCGCAGGGGGCGCTCAGGCGCAGGTGGCAGACGGAGGAGTCGGTCAGACGGAGGGGGCGGTCAGGCAGAGGAGTCGGTGGCGGTCAGGTGGAGGGGGCAGAGGGGACAGTCAGGCAGAGGAGATGCTCAGGCGCATGGGGCGCCCAGGCGCAGGGGACGGTCAGGAGCAGGGGACGGTCAGGCGCAGGTGGCGGTCAGGCGGAGGGGGTGCATGTGGCGGTCAGGCAGAGGGGGCGCAAGTGTCGGTCAGGCGGAGGGGACGGTCAAGCGGAGGGGGCGCAGGTGGCGGGCAGGCGGATGAGTTGGTCAGGCGGAGGGGGTGCAGGTGTCGGTCAGGCGGAGGGGACGATCTGGCAGAGGGGGCACAGGTGGCAGTCAGGCGGAGTAGTCGGTCAGGTGGAGGGGTCACAGGAGGAGAGGACGCTCAGGCTCAAGGGACGGTCAGGCTCAAGGGACGGTCAGGCGCAAGGGACGGTCAGGCGCAGGTGGCGGTCAGACGGAGGAGTCGGTCAGGCGGAGGGGGCACAGGTGGCGGTCAGGCGGAGGAGTTGGTCAGGCGTAGGGGGTGCAGGTGTCGGTCAGGCGGAGGGGACGGTCAGGCAGTGGGGGCGCAGGTTGCAGTCAGACGGAGTAGTCGGTCAGGTGGAGGGGGCACAGGCGGAGGGGATGCTCAGGAACAAGGGATGGTCAGAGGCAGGAGTCGGCAGCGGGGCGTGATCACTGGGGCAGGAGCCAGCAGTAGCAGGGGGGGCAGATCACAGGGGGGTGATTACTGGGGGGGTGCAGAGGATGGCATTGCTGCTGCCTGCAATCAGCATCGGCTGGCAGAAGCAGGACACCAGCCGATGGATGAAGACAGGAGAGAGCAGTAGAGGACGGAGGTCGGGGTGTCGGGAGGTCGCAATGAACAGGGAGATGGGGCGGGAGAGGAGATCAGGGGAGGGAGAGCGGAGATCGGAGGGGGGTAGAGATCAGGGAGGAGGGTAGAGGGGTGAGCAGAGATTGGGGGAGGTGGAAGAATAACAGAGGGGAGCTCAGAGGTTACCGGTGGTGGTGGCGGCGGATCAGGCACAGTCAGTGGCAGGGGTCCACGCTCTTCAGCTTCCACGGACGGGATGAAGCTGAAGAGCATGGTCAGCCATTGTAAATAACCCCCTCCACATCTGATTGGAGGGCTAGCATCATATAGACACATAGGTCATACTGCCCCAGCCAATGCCTGATGCTGAAGCATCAGGCCATGCCCAGATTGTAAATATTTCACCAATTTCCATTGGTGAAATATTTCAATCATTACTATTGGGCATCTGACATTTAACTGCACAATCGGAGGGGTAAATCCACCCCCTGTGGGGTCATCTACAGGTCCTCACGTTCCTATTAACGGCTCTATTAACCTTTCAGTGACCCCGGTTAATAGAGCCGCAGGAAGGGAAATCCGCAATGACGCAGCATATGCGTGCAAGGTCGGGGACGAACTTGTTTTCATGACGCATATGCTGCATCACGGCTCCCCCGCTCCTCCTGTTCCCGCGCGGCTCCTGCGGCCCCCCCGCTGATTGGTGTTACTAAAAATAAAAAAAAACCTCATATAGGACACTCACCCGTCCGCCGGCGCGCTCCATTTACGTCTTCTAGCTCCTCCTTGGCTTGAGGACCTGTGGCTCCTTCCTGACCCTCCTCGCCTGCTCCATCCTGCCCCCCCACCGGCTCCATCTAGTTCCCCCCCAGCTGGCTCCATCCTGCCCCTCCCGCCAGCTCGATCCTGCTCCCCCTCGCTGGCTCCATCCTGTCCCCACCTCCGACACCATCCTGCTCTTCCAGCTCCATCCTGCTCCTCCGGCTCCATCCTGCCCCCCCAGCTCCATCCTGCCCCCCCCCTCGGGTCCATCCTGCCTCCCCCCCCCCACTCCATCCTGCCCCGCTCACTCCATCCTGCCCCCCTGGCAGTTAGCGGTCATGTGACCGATCAGCTGATCGGTTTCCCAGGCAACGACGGGTCCTAAAGGCCTTTAGGACCTAGAAGACGGAGGTGGAGCGAGCCGGCGGACAGGTGAGTATCCTCACTGAGGATTTTTTTATTTTTATTGTGGAGGGGCGGGGGAGAGCGGAGTATCGCCATATACCATAGTAGTGCTATACATGTACTGTAATGTACTGCCATATACTATAGCGCTGCTATACATGTGCTATAAAATGCCACCATATACTATAGTGCACCTCTACATATACTGTAATATACTGCCATATACTATAGTGCTGCTATACATATGCTGTAATGTGTCGCCATATACTATAGTGTTATTTTACATGTACTCTAATGTACCGCCATATACCATAGTGCTGCTATACATGTGCTGTAATGTATCGCCATATACTATAGCGCCGCTATACATATACTGTAATGTACCGCCATATACCATGGCGCCGCTATACATGTATTGTATTGTACCGCCATATACTATAGCGCTGCTATACATGTACTGTAATGTACCGCCATATACTATAGTGCTGCTATACATGTACTATAATGTACCACCATATACTATAGCGCCGCTATACATGTACTGTAATGTACCGCCATATACTATAGCTCTGCTATACATGTAATGTAATGTACCACCATATACCATAGCGCTGCTATACATGTGCTGTAATGTACCGCCATATACTATAGTGCTGCTATACATGTGCTGTAATGTACCACCATATACCATTGCGCTGCTATATATATATATGTAGTTCACTCACGTTGACTGAACAAATTCTGTCAGTCACAGTATGTCAACTACATACATATTTCTAGAATACCCAATGCGTTAGAATCGGGCCACCATCTAGTATACTATAACACTGCAATACATGTACTATAATGTACTGCCATATACTATAGTGCTGCTATACATGTGCTGTAATGTACCACCATATACCATAGCGCTGCTATACATGTGCTGTAATGCACTGCCATATACTATAGTGTTGCTGTACATGTGCTGTAATGTACCACCATATACTATAGTGCTGCTATACAGTCATGGCCAAAAGTTTTGAGAATGACACCAAAATTATATTTTCACATGATCTGCTGCCCTCTGGTTTTTATTTGTGTTTGTCTGATGTTTATATCACATACAGAAATATAACTGCAATCATATTATGAGTACCAAAAGGTTATATTGACAGTTAGAAAGAGTTAATGCAGCAAGTCAATATTTGCAGTGTTGACCCTTCTTTCTCAGGACCTCTGTAATTCTCCCTGGCATGCTCTCAATCAACTTCTGGACCAAATCCAGACTGATAGTCCATTCTTGCATAATCAATGCTTGCATTTTGCCAGAATTTGTTGGTTTTTGTTTGTCCACCCGTCTTGATGATTGACCACAAGTTCTCAATGGGATTAAGATCTGTGGAGTTTCCAGGCCATGGACCCAAAATCTCTATGTTTTGTTCCCTGAGCCATTTAGTTATCACCTTTGCTTTATGGCAAGGTGCTCCATCATGCTGGAAAAGGCATTGTTGGACGCCAAACTGCTCTTGGACGGTTGGGAGAAGTTGCTCTTGGAGGACATTCTGGTATCATTCTTTATTTATGACTGTGTTTTTAGGCAAGACTGTGAGTGGGCTGATTCCCTTGGCTGAGAAGCAACCCCACACATGAATGGTTTCAGGATGCTTTACAGTTGGCATGAGACAAGACTGGTGGTAGCGCTCACAGCTTCTTCTCCGAATAAGCTGTTTTCCAGATGTCCCAAACAATCAAAAAGGGGATTCATCAGAGAAAATGACTTTACCCAGTCCTCAGCAGTCCACTCCCTGTACCTTTTGCAGAATATCAGTCGGTCCCTGATGTTTTTTCTGGAGAGAAGTGGCTTCTTTGAGCAAGGCCTGGTTTCAAGGAGGGCAGCAAAGAGACTCCACCTCACAGTGCGTGCAGAAGCACTCACACCAGCCTGCTGCCATTCCTGAGCAAGCTCGGCACTGCTGGTAGTCCGATCCCGCAGCTGAAACAGTTTTAAGATACGGTCCTGGCGCTTGCTGGTCTTTCTTTTATGTATATTCCCCTCCTATCCTCTGTAAACTTCAAATAAAGAGATTAATTTCATATGTCACTCACAGTGAATGATCACTTAGTTCTGTGCTGTCTACTCCCCATGTATGAATATGGGGCTTCACAGCACATCACAGCACAGGAGATCAGTGGGGGGGCTGTATCCTCCACTCTACTCTTTGTGTGCAGCATCACAAGAGCTGAACTACAACACAGAACCTGTCACAGCACAGCAGGGTATTTAATTTAGGCTACGTTCTCACACAGCGCTTTTTTTGCGTTTTTTTACCATCATTTTGCACCTGTGCAGAACAACGCAAAAAAAGAAACAGTGCTTTTCACACAGCACGCTTTTTTATGGGCCGGGGGTGAAGTGATGTGATGGTGGGGTTACACGTCCCTATATCGCGGCGATATCGGAGGCAACGGCGCGGGAGCGCGCATTTTTTCAGCCCTTTTCCCGATATCGCATCGGCGGTTTACACGCTGCGATATCGGGAAACAACGTCCCTCCGATGTGTACGCCCACCAACCCAGTAACGACCATTTAACATGGGAGTTAATGGGTGAGGTGCGAGTACACATCGGAGTTGGGCTGTCACACGCTGCGATGCTGCTACAACGGCCATGCGATATCGGGGAGTTGAATAGCTCGGCTATTCAACTCTGATATCGTTTTGGCATCGTTCCAGCATCGCGTTGTACTCTCAAACCGTACAACGCGCACACGATATCGGCTCCAACTCGCGACCCACGTGACTTTTTGTCGGAGTTGGGTCGGAGTTGGACGCCGATATCGCGGCGTGTAAACCCACCATCACAGAGGGGAGGAAGAATCCTGGTTCCTCCTCCCCTCTGTGACATGTTTGCCAGCCCCCATTTGATTTTGCAGTGTATTAATATACACTGCAAAATCAAAATTAAATAAAGCCAAATGTATTAAAAATCATAAAGGATGAATACTTACCCTTTCCGACACCTTTTCGGCCTATCCGATGCCTTTTCGGCCTATCTGATGCAGAGCCAAAGGCGCTGATTGGCCGCTCGCTGTCATGAGATACATATCCCATGACTGCGAGCGGCCAATCAGCGCCCATGACGTCACGCAAGGTCTTTTCACATCAGTGCCTGGCTCCCGGATAGTCCGAACAAGCCGGTGGAGAGGTAAGTATTAATTCTTTAGTTATTTATTTATTAATTGTTTAATTTTGATTTCGCAGTAACATAGAAACATAGTTTTTAAGGTTGAAGGAAGACTTTAAGTCCATCTAGTTCAACCCATAGCCTAACATGTTGATCCAGAGGAAGGCAAAAAAAAACCCATGTAGCAACAATAAACTCCACATTGGGGAAAAAAATTCCTTCCTGATTCCAGATACGGCAATCAGACTAATTCCTTGGATCAACGCCCTATCAAAGAATCTAGTATTTATAACTGGTAATATTATAGTTTTCAAGAAATGTTAGTTGTATTCACTCATTACAACATCATGTGGCAGAGAGTTCCATAGTCTCACTGCTCTTACAGTAAAGAATCCACATCTGTGATTATGATTAAACCTTCTTTCCTCCAGACGTAGAGGATGCTCCCTTGTCCCAGTCTCAGGCCTAAGAGTAAAGAGATCATTAGAAAGGTCTCTGTACTGTCCCCTCATATATTTATACATTATTATAAGATCACCCCTAAGCCTTCGTTTTTCCAAGCTAAATAACCCCAAGTTTAATAACCTGTCTTGGTATTGCAGACCCCTCAGTCCTCTAATGACTTTGGTCGTTATTCTCTGGACCCGCTCTAGTTCAGCTATGTCTTTCTTATACACTGGAGACCAGAATTGTACACAGTATTCTCAGTGTGGTCGCACTAATGACTGGTATAGAGGTAAAATGATGTTCTCCTCATGAGCATATATGCCTCTTTTAATGCATCCCATTATTTTATTTGCCTTTGCAGCAGCTGCCTGACACTGGCCACTAAATGTGAGTTTGTCATCTACCCATACACCCAGGAGACAGTTTTGCCCAGTGTTTTACAATTAAGCACATAATTATACCTTTTGTTTCCTCTGCCCAAGTGCATGACTTTACATTTATCCCCATTAAAGCGCATTTGCCATTTAGCAGCCCAAGCTTCTTGTTTACATAAATCCTCCTGTAATATAAAATTGTCCTCCTCTGTATTTATTACCCTACAGAGTTTAGTGTCATCTGCAAATATAGTAACATAGTTAGTCCCTGATGTATTTTCTGGAGAGAAGTGGCTTCTTTGCTGCCCTCCTTGAAACCAGGCCATGCTCAAAGAGTTTCCGCAGTCTCACAGTGCGTGCAGAAGCACTCACACCAGCCTGCTGCCATTCCTGAGCAAGCTCGGCACTGCTGGTAGTTCGATCCCGCAGCTGAAACAGTTTTAAGATACGGTCCTGGCACTTGCTGGTCTTTCTTGGGCGCCCTGGAGCCTTTTTGACAACAATGGAAGCTCTCTCCTTGAAGTTCTTGATGATGCGATAGATTGTTGACTGAGGTGCAATCTTTGTAGCTGTGATACTCTTCCCTGTTAGGCCATTTTTGTGCAGTGCAATGATGGCTGCACGTGTTTCTTTAGAGATAACCATGGTTAACTGAAGAGAAACAATGATACCAAGCACCAGCCTCCTTTTAAAGTGTCCAGTGGTGTCATTCTTACTTAACCCCATTACGACCAATGACGAGTTTAGCCGTCATGAAAAGATGTCAGTTCCCGCATCATGACGGCTAAACTCGTCATGGCTTTGAACTGTCACTGCTTGTAAACAAACAGTGACAGCTCAAATCTAACAGCTGTCAGTGACAGCTAAGGGTCAGGGGAAGAGGTGTGGGGACCCTTTTTACGGGTCCCCACACTCAGAGCGATGTGATCGGTCAGTCAATCTGACCGACCGATCACATCAAGATCATGCAGGAAAATGCATGACCTCTGCAGGAGCCGGGCTGTCAGCTGTGCACGGCTCCTGCAATCATCCCCTGCTTGTGCCCACTCTCCTGCCTCCTGGTCTCCTCCGTCCTCTCCCCGCTGTGTCCGCATTCCCCCCGCTCATTTTCCCTGACCCCCCTGTGTCTGGCACCCCTGCTCATCCCCCCTTTCCCCTGCTGTTTTTGCCCCCCCCCCAAACTCATCCCTCTTGTCCCCCGCTGTGTCCGGTTCCCCCGCTCATCCCCCTGTCCCCTGCTATGTCCGCCCCCCCTCCTCCCGCTCATCCCTCTTGCCCCCGCCCTGTCCCGGGTCCCCCGCTGTCCCCCCTGTCCCCTGCTATGTCCGCCCCCCCTCCTCCTGCTCATCTCTCTTGCCCCCATCCTGTCCCAGGTGCCCCGCTGTCCCCCCTGTCCCCTGCTGTGTCTGGGCCCCCTTGCCACCGCCGGTGACCGGCGGGAGGAGGTGATCACCAACCCGGTGATCATCTCTTCCCGCCGCTTACTCCAGCTCACCTCCTCCTGCCGCTGCCTCCAGCTTGCCTCCTCCTGCTGATGCCTCCTCGCACCGCCGCTCATTCTTCCGGACCCGACGTCCGGTAAGACCCCCTACATGATCCCCTGCAGGGGGATCCCTGATCCCCCATCCCCCTGCAGGGGGATCCCTGGTCCCCCATCCCCCTGCAGGGGGATCCCTGATCCCCCATCTCTCTGTATGGGGATTCCTGATCCCCCATTCCCCTGCATGGGGATCCCTGATCCCCCTGCATGGGGATCCCTGATCCCCCATCCCCCTGCATGGGGATCGAACTGCAGAAAGAGATATGACAGCTCAGGTGCAGTGATCCAGTGGATCACTGCACCCAAGCTGTCAGATCGCTTTTTCCATCTTGATCTTCATGCAGGGGGATTTCCCTGCATGTGGATTGAGCTGCAGAAAGCGATCTGACAGCTCGGGCGCAGTGATCCACTGCACAGTGATCCGGGCTTTCAGACCACTGCGCCCAAGCTGTCAGACTGCTTTCTGCAGTTCAATCCCCATGCAGGGGGATCAGGCGCAGTGATCCACTGTGTGGATGCAAGGGAATCATGCTGCAGTGAACTAATCTGACAGTCCTGGCACAGTGATCCATTATGGGGCTGTCCGATCACTTCACTGCAACGTCGGGTCACCTGACCCAAGCCTCTGAGATCATGTGATCTCTGAGCCTTGGGTTTGCACAGTGATGCTGCACTGTATGGCAATGATCTGCCATACAGTGCATTATCACTACGACACCAGAGACTGCAACAAGAGGACAGGTGATTCCTTTGCTGCAGTCTCTAGATGTAATTAGAAAACAAAAAAACAACTTAAATACAATAATATACATAATTACTGTCAAATACTGACACCTAATTAAAGGTATATTTGGATTAAAGGAGCCATCATTAACCTAACAGAAACCAACCAACAAAAAATGACTTTAAGGCTCAGATATGGATGAAGTGTTCTTTCCTAAGATAAACACAACTAATAATATGAACGATAGATCATATTTCTCACTCTAATAAATTGTCTCTAGACTACCTTTCATCATTGTACAATATTTGACGTCCTGGCCTTCACAGATTTCAACTATTTCTGATTCTTTTCACTATTATATATATTTATCTATTCTTCTTCTTTTTCTGCATATTTGAGATACACGTTTAAATCACTGATACATCATATTTACACCAACACTGAAACCACAATAAAATATGAAGGAACAAATAGCACAATAGTTAGTGCACAAGTATAGCACCCAAGCATAGCACACAGGAATAGATTATATAGGTTTTTCTTTTTTGGAGTTCTATTCAGCACAGTGTCACTCGGCATAATACATGTTTCTATTATTTTTCCTTTTTTCTATTTTTTGAATCACTTGCATGTCATAATAACTACGTGACATATATGATTAGATTGTTGTGTGGAATACAGGAGAATATGACTGTTTTTTTCTTTGGGATTGATTTTTACTTCGCAGCTTTGTTGACAAACATTGTGACGTATCTTTGTGACCCTCCCTGTAAGCTGATGTCATAGCAATTATGTATTGGCGCCTTTTTTAAGATAAATAGGAATGTGTTCAGTGTGATCTTGATATTCCCTGAGGAAGGAGCTCGGCAAGTGGCTCCGAAACGCGTTGGAAATAAGGCAATAAATCATCACTAATACCTAGACATCCCGTGTCGGTGGTATATGTTTCTGACAGCAGCGCGGACACGAAGGTACTTCGTCCGAAAAATAATCTGTGATTTGAGCACCGCATCCTGTGGAAGTACGGTCCCTGCAGCAGCTGTTTTTTTCCTGAGCGATTACGCTGGTTGTGTGCTACACAACCACATCAGGTGAGCAATACCGATATTGACAACATATATCTGTCTATAAAAGATAAGACCCTATTTTTGCGCATTCTCAACCCTTTAGATACAATGGTATACAGGGGAGGACTAGTATAAACACCAAAACGGAGCAGACAGGACTAGGACAAAAAAGCTTCACTATACTTTAGTCATATATGTATATACCCTATCTGTAATCAATACATAAATATAAAGTGAATATTGCTTTAATAGGCATAAAGTGGTCTATATCTAATATATAAAGCTGAATGTGTGTATGTGTGTGTGTATGTGTGTGTGTGTGTATATCCGGGATTTGCATCTACACCGTCGCAACTACAGCCACAAAATTTTGCACAGTCACACGTCTCGACCCCGTGAGCGTCATAGGCTATGTTGTGAGGTGAAATTTTAACCCTGCACATTCCAGTTCACCAAACAATTTTGGCCCTATATCTACATAATGGGGAAAAAGTGAATGGAAAAATATTGGAGGAAAATCGACAGCTGTCAGCTATAGAGACAAAATTTTGCACAGTCACACGTCTGGACCCTGAGAGTGTCATAGGTTATGTTGTGAGGCGAAATTTTAACCCCGCGCGTTCCAGTTCACCAAACAATTTTGCCCCTATTTACATAATGGGGAAAAAGGGAAAGGAAACGTGTGGGAGGAAAATCGACAGCTGCCAGCTACAGCTACAAAAATTTGCACAGTCACATGTCTTGACCCCGGTAGCGTCATAGTCTATGTTGTGAGCCGAAATTTTAACCCTGCGCGTTCCAGTTCACCAAAAAATTTTGCCCCCATCTACATAATGGGGAAAAAGTGAATGGAAAAGAGTTGGAGCAAAATCGACAGCTGTCAGCTATAGAGACAAAATTTTGCACAGTCCCACGTCTGGACCCCAGGAGTGTCATATGCTATGTTGTGAGGCGAAATTTTAACCCCGCGCATTCCAATTCACCAAACAATTTTGCCCCTATCTACATAATGGGGAAAAAGTGACAGTTACCAGTTGACAGTTGTGAATGAGAGGGGCTTAATGACAGCGCCAAAGACTAACAGCATATACCAGCATATAGTCACTAAGGTGGGGCCCCAACATGAGATATTCACCACGCACGGGGACATGTATACACACCACACGCATACAAAGAGTAACAGCAAGTGTATAGTCGCTAAGGTGCAGCCCCAACATTGGATACTCACCACGCACCGGAACAAACACACACACACCACAAAGAGACACACACAACACAGAGACACACACACCCCCAAGGGGACACACACACACTCTATAGCGACACATGCACTCACCCCACAGGGACACACACACACACCACAATGAGACACACATGACACAGACACACACACCACACAGACCCCCCCACAGGGACACACACACATAGCCACCCTATAGGGACACATGCACTCACCCCAAAGGGACACACACACACCACACAGACCCCCCCACAGGGACACACATACACACCCTAAAGGGACACATGCACTCACCCCTCAGGGACACACACACACCACAAAGGGACACACACAACACAGAGACACACACACCCCACACAGACATCCCCCCCACAGGGACACACACACATACACACCCTATAGGGACACATGCACTCACCCCACAGGGACACACACCACAAGGAGACACACACAACACAGATACACACGCAAAGACCCCATCCTACAGGGACACACACATACACACCCCAGGGACACACACACCACACAGACAGACACAGATGTGCACAAATCACCTCACACAACTCGCCTCACATGTGTGCTATCTTTATTTTCCAAACATAAACATCTGATTAAAAACAGCCAATGTGCAACACATGTGCCATATAGGGAATTAAGGCAGATGTCAGTCACATGAGCTGTCTATTATGTGTATGTGTGAGGTAACATATACTGCCCGGCCAGGGGGAGGGTTTACTGTTGGCTGGAGATTTATTAGGCTGCCTATAGCAATCAATCACGGCTCAGCTTCTATTTTCCTACAGGTCATTAATATGACATATTCAAATTCTATTTTGTTATAGCTAACAGCAGTTATTTATTAACCCGGGCGTAGCCGGGTACTACAGCTAGTAATAATATAAAGTGCATGTTGCTTTAACCAATGAGGACTAACCAGTCAGTAAGCATTGGAAGTTCAAGTGCACAACACAATGACACCCTAAGTAGCACTAATATACACAGTGGAGTCACGAATAGACCACATGAAAAGAACATATAGTTCACACACTAAGATAGGATAATATACTAATTCATATCATGATCATGAAGCAATTACCTCTAAGTTCCTGCTGGCACACACAGCCCTACATGTGTTTCGGAGTCCCTTCTTCATGTGGTCTTTTTTCCATAAAAAGTTTCTTTTTTACAGATCAATTTGTGAAGCACCTGGGGGTAAAAAGTGCTCATTATGCATCTAGATACGTTCCTTTGGGGTCTAGTTTCCAAAATGGGGTCATTTGTGGGTGAGCTCCAATGTGGTGACACACGGGGACCCTCCAAACGCGACATGGATGGAAAATGAGCTCAAATTGTTAGCAGACACCATGTCGCGTTTGGAGGATCCCTGTGTGTCTCCACATTGGAGCTCCCCCACAAGTGACCCCATTTTGGAAACTAGACCCCCAAAGGAACATATCTAGATGCATAGTAAGCACTTTGAACCCCCAGAATTTTTTGTGGAAAAAAAAGTGCTTTTTCATTTTTATGGATGAATTTCTGAAGCATATGGGGGTTCAAAGTGCTCACTATGCATCTAGATACATTCCTTCGGGGGTCTAGTTTCCAAAATGGGGTCACTTGTGCGGGAGCTCCAATGTGGAGATACACAGGGACCCTCCAAACGCGACATGGTGTCAGCTAACAATTTGAGCTCATTTTCCATTCAAATTGTTAGCGGACACCATGTCGCGTTTGGAGGGTCCCCGTGTGTCTCCACATTGGAACTCCCCCACAAATGACACCATTTTGGAAACTAGACCCCCTAAGGAACGTATCTGGATGCATAGTGAGCACTTTGAACCCCCAGATGCTTCACAAATTCATCCATAAAAATGAAAAAACACTTTTTTTTCACAAAAAATTTATTTTTGCCTACATTTTTTCAGCTTCACATGGGCAAAGGGATAAAATACATCCCAAATTTTGTTGGGCAATTTCTCCTGAGTACACCGATACCTTCTATGTGGTCATAAACCACTGTTTGGGCACACGGCAGGGCTCAGAAGTGAAGGAGCGCCATTTCACTTTTTGAACGGAAAATTGGCTCCAAAATTCAAATTGCGCTCCTTCCCTTCTGAGCCCTGCTGTGCACCCAAACAGTGGTTTATGACCATATATGTAGTATCTGTGTACTCAGGAGAAATTGCCCAACAAATTTTAGGATGCATTTTATCCTGTTGCCCATGTGAAAATGAAAAAATTGAGACTAAAAGAACATTTTTGTTACAAAAATTAAAATGTCCATTTTTTCCTTCAACTTTATTTTAGTTCCTGTGAAGCACCTGAAGGGTTAATAATCTTCTTGAATATAGTTTTGAGTAGCTTGAGGGGTGCAGTTTTTGGAATGGTGTCACTTTTGGGTGCTTTCTGTCATGTAAATCCCTCAAAGAGACTTCAAATGTGATGTGGTCACTAAAAATATGGTTTTGTAAATTTTGCTGGAAAAATGAATAATTGCTGATGTGAAGTAGACATGTGGGAAATGTTATTTATTAACTATTTTGTGGCACATAACACTCTGGTTTAGCAGAAGAAAAATAAAAAATTTGAAAATTGCGAAATTTTCAAAATTTTTGCCAAATTTTTGATTTTTTCACAAATAAACGCAAAAATTATCGACCTAAATTTAATACTAACATGAAGCCTAATATGTCACAAAATCATGGATTTCACGGATCCGTTGAAGCGTTCCAGAGTTATTACCTCATAAAGGGAGAGTGGTCAGAATTACAAAAAATGGTCTGGTCATTAAGCTGCAAAGTGACTCAATCCTTAAGGGGTTAATCATGACTGATTGTTCGCCAGCCCTGTCTTCATCAACACCCACACCTGTGTTAATGGAACAATCACTAAAACGATGTTAGCTGCTCCTTTTAAGGCAGGACTGCAATGATGTTGAAATGTGTTTTGGGGGTTAAAGTTCATTTTCTAGGCAAATATTGACTTTGCAAGTAATTGCTGTTAAGCTGATCACTCTTTGACATTCTGGAGTATATGCAAATTGCCATTAGAAAAACTGAAGCCGTAGACTTTGTTAAAATTAATATTTGTATCATTCTCAAAACTTTTGGCCATGACTGTACATGTATAGCAGCACTATACACTGTGTTCCAAATTATTATGCAAATTGGTTTTAAGGGTTTTATTTTTATTTTTTTTCAATGAAACCCATTTGTATCATTCTCAAAACTTTTGGCCATGACTGTACATATACTGTAATGTACTGCCATATACTATAGTGCTGCTATACATGTGCTATAAAATACCACCATATACTATAGTGCACCTGTACATATACTGTAATATATTGCCACATACTATAGTGCTTGTATACATGTGCTATACTGTACTGCCATATACTATAGTGTTACTTTACATGTACTGTAATGTACCGCCATATACCATAGTGCCGCTATACATGTACTGTAATGTATCGCCATATACTATAGCGCTGCTATACATGTACTGTAATGTACCGCCATATACTATAGCACTGCTATGCATGTACTGTAATGTACCGCCATATACTATAGCGCTGCTATACATGTACTATAGCGCCGCTATACATGTACTGTAATGTACCGCCATATACTATAGCGCTGCTATACACTTAATGTAATGTACCACCATATACCATAGCGTTGCTATACATGTACTGTAATGTACTGCCATATACTATAGTGCTGCTATACATGTGCTGTAATGTACCACCATATACCATATATGTAGTTCACTCACGTTACTGAACAAATTCTGTCATGACAAAGAAGGTAATATTGTTGCGCCACTCTGTAATTGTCATCGGGAGCAGGTTATTTGAATGGGAACCTCACCTGTGCTTGTTGTGCTGTCTGCACAACAAGAGTTAGTGCATTGATGTATATCTCCCTGTGTCCTCGGCTAATAAGCGGCTGTGGATAATGAAGATTTTGCTGCGTCCTTAATCCCAGCACCTCACATGTGAGTCGTCACATGGTGGGTCCGTGGGCGTGTTCAGGACGTCATCCAAGGTCCTATTGCCCGGAGCTGCTCCATACCTCACTCCGCATAGCGGAGGAACGAATGTATTTCAAAAAGAGTAATAGGTATTTGTGTGAGCGCTGGGGAATCAACCGGCACCAAGGCTATTATGAATAATTACCTCTCGGCTTTATTTGTACAATAAAAAGGCAGGGTCCTTTATTGAACAAATTCTGTCAGTCACAGTATGTCAACTACATACATATTCTAGAATACCCGATGCGTTAGAATCGGGCCACCATCTAGTATACTATAACACTGCTATACATGTACTATAATGTACTGCCATATACTATAGTGTTGCTATACATGTGCTGTAATGTACCACCATATACCATGTACCACCATATACCATAGCGCTGCTATACATGTGCTGTAATGCACTGCCATATACTATAGTGTTGCTATACATGTGCTGTAATGTACCGCCATATACCATAGCGATGCTATACATG
Source organism: Allobates femoralis (assembly GCA_033576535.1). Lineage (NCBI taxonomy): Eukaryota > Metazoa > Chordata > Amphibia > Anura > Aromobatidae > Allobates > Allobates femoralis. Next base: position 348,225,776 of record JARQOC010000005.1, on the reverse strand, counting down.
TACTGTAATGTACCGCCATATACTATAGTGCTGCTATACATGTACTGTAATGTACGCATATATGTGCTGCTCTAGTATTAGCTATACTAAACACTGCTATACATGTACTATAATGTACCGCCATATACTGTAGTACTGTTATACATGTACTATAAAGTACCGCCATATACCATAGTGCTGCTATACATGTACTGTAATGTACCGCCATATACTATAGTGCTGTTATACATGTACTATAATGTACCGCCATATACTATAGTGATGCTATACATGCACTGTAATGTACCGCCATATACTATAGTGCTGTTATACATGTACTATAATGTACCGCCATATACTATAGTGCTGCTATACATGTACTGTAATGTACCACCATATACTATAGCACTGCTATACATGTACTGTAATGTACCGCCAATCTATATCGTTTATACTATAGTACCCGCCCTATACATATGCTAACTACTGTAATGTACTGCCATATACTATAACACTGCTATACATGTACTATAATGTACCGCCTTATACTGTAGTGCTGTTATACATGTACTGTAATGTACCACCATACACTACAGTGCTGTTATACATGTACTATAATGTACCACCATACACTATAGCACTGCTATACATGTACTATAATGTACCGCCATATACTATAGTGCTGCTATTCATGTACTGTAATGTACTTGCATATACTATAACACTGCTATACATGTACTATAATGTACTGCCATATACTATAGTGCTGCTATACATGTGCTGTAATGTACCGCCATATACCATACAGCTGCATGTGTTGTAATGAACCACCATACACTACAGTGCTGCTATACATGTACTATAATGTACCACCATACACTATAGTGCTGCTATACATGTACTATAATATACCGCCATATACTATAGTGCTGCTATACATGTACTGTAATGTACTGCCATATACTATAACACTGCTATACATGTACTGTAATGTACCTCCATATAATATAGTGCTGCTGTACATGTACTGTAATGTACCGCCATATACCATACAGCTGCATGTGTTGTAATGAACCACCATACACTACAGTGCTGCTATACATGTACTATAATGTACCACCATACACTACAGTGCTGCTATACATGTACTATAATGTACCACCATACACTATAGTGCTGCTATACATGTACTATAATGTACCGCCATATACTATAGTGCTGCTATACATGTACTGTAATGTACCACCATATACTATATTGCTGCTATACATGTACTGTAATGTACCGCCATATTCAAGATTCAAGATTCAAAGAAGCTTTATTGGCAGGACCAAATACACCTCAGTTTTGCCAAAGCAATTGTATAAAGGGAATAGGGATAGGGACTGTGGGGATGTTGAGTAGGAGCTGTAGGAAAGGTGGATGGGGCGGTTCCGGGATGGGGGGCTATAGAAGTCCATGGCTTAAGAAAGATGGATGGGGGCAGATCCAATGTGGAGGCTATAGTCCATGGCATCATAGTTCTTTTTCTCGCAGTCTATGGCAGTCGCTCACATACCGCACTGCTATCTCCACTGCTCTCTCTTCTTCTCCCAGCAGGATAGATGTTTTTTCTTCCTCCTTCATGGTGGTGAAATCCGGGAAGAGATGTGAGAGTCTCCTGAAGTGAGTGTCCCTCACTGCTGAGTATTTGGAACAGTGTAGCAGGAAGTGGGTTTCGTCCTCCAGGGCCTCCTGGTCACAGTGTTGGCACAGTCTTTCCCCCCCTGGGCTTGTATCTCTGCCTGTGTCGGCCGGACTCGATGGCCAGACTGTGGGCACTGAGTCTATATCGGCTCAGGATCTTGCGGACTCTGGGATCCGGGAGTATCTCCAGATATGGGGCCAGTCTGTTGTCTCTCTGTAGACTCCAGTACATGGTCAGTTTCTGTGAGCTGAAGATATCGTTCTTCCAGTCACTGACATACCTCTCCTGGCCCTCCTCTACCATCTTCCTGATTCCGGCTTTTGTCAGGTTGTGATTAGTGTCCTGGTTGTGTTGGGTTTGGCTGGGCTGTTCCGAGGGTCCTGGTTTTTCTGTTTCACCTACAAGTATCAGGGCTTTATGGTGATGGGAGCTTGGATTGATCCTATGCAGGTGAGCCCGGAATGACAGCGCCCTCTTTAGAACCGTTAGGTGTAGAGGGAATCTGCCCAGCTCGGCCTGACAAGCACTGTTGGAGGTGCTCCGGTGGACCTGGAGAAGGTGCTTACAGAATTCCAGGTGGAATATTTCTGTTGGACTGGAGTCCCACCTTGACCAGTCTGGGTAGGTGTGGGGACCCCAGACTTCACTGCCATACAGGAGGATTGGGGCGATGATGGAATCGAAGATTTTTAGCCAGACTCTCACTGGTGGCTTCAGATGGTAGAGTTTCCTTCGGATGGCATAGAAGGTTTTGCAAGCCTTGTCTTTCAGGGTCTCTATGGCTTGTTTGAAACTCCCTGACCGGTGAATCTCAAGGCCCAGGTAGGTATATTTGTCTGTTCCTGTGAGGTCGCAGTTGTTGAGGGCAAATTATGGGTGCTGGTCTGATCTTCTCTTTCTCCTCTGGAACACCATGATGTTGGATTTCTTTAGATTGACCGGTAGGGCCCAGGTGGAGCTGAATTTCTCTAGGATTTTCAGGTTGTCTTGGAGGCCTTTCTCGGTTGGTGACAGCAGCAGCAGGTCATCTGCATACAGCAGGAATTTCACCTGAGCGTCATGGAGGGTGAGACCTGGTGCGGTGGAGGATTCCAGGGCGGTAGCCAACACGTTGATATAGATATTAAAGAGCGTTGGTCTGACTCCGCGGCTCTGTTGGAAATAAGCCGTTCTTTTGCCGTTCACACTCACGCTACAGCGGTTCTCGGTGTAGGAGCTTTCCTCCTATTCCGCTCTCCAGCAATTTCAGGAATAAGCCCGGGTGCCACACCGAATAGCCTTTTTAAAGTCCACAAAGCAAGCGTATATTTTCCATTCTTTGTATTGTGGACGTGTCTCTGAATGAGGCTGTGCAGGGTGTAGATGTGGTCAGTGGTGCAGTGGTTCGGCATGAACCCTGCTTGGCTCTTGCTGAGGACGTTGTGCTCGGTGAGGAAGGTGATGATCCTCTTGTTCAGGATACGGTTGAACAGTTTTGCCAGGTTGCTGCTGACACATATGCCTCTGTAGTTGGCTGGGTCATACCTGTCCCCACTCTTGTGGATGGGTGTAATGAGGCCTTGGTTCCAGGTATGGGGGAAGTAGCCGGCCCTCAGCACAATATTGAACAGTTTGACCATTGCAGCCTGTATTTCTGGTGGGCTGTGCTTCAGCATTTCTGGTAGGATCCCATCCAGGCCACTGGCTTTTCTACACCTTATGGAAGAGATTTTCTCAGCTACTTCCTGTAGTGTTATAGGTGTATCCACTGAGTTTTGGAAGTTTTTCTTCCATTGCTTTTAGTTTTGCCATTATGTTTTCCTGTTCTTGGCTTAGTTCTTCCTTTGGAATGTCTTTATAGAGGTCTCTGAAGTAATGGAGCCAGATGTTGCCATTTTGGATATGGGTGTTGTTTTTCTTGTCTTTTGTGCCCATGTGGTTCCATAGTTCCCAGAAGGAGTTGTCTTGGAGGGCGTCTTGGAGTTGGTTAAGCTTGGTAGAGATGTAACTCTGCTTCTTCTTCCTGAGGATGGTTTTGTATTGCCTTTGTATGGTGTCATAGGCTTCCCTCAGACCCAGGTGGTTGGGGTCTCTGTGTTTCTTGTTGGAGGCTGTTCTCAGGGTCTTCCGTACAGCCTTACATTCTCTGTCAAATCAACCATTGCTGTGTTTCTTTAGGTCTCTTGTAGGTGAATTTTTTAAGGTCGGACAGTCTGGCCATTGCATAGAATATATTGTTGAGGTCTTTTGCGGCTTGACTCACTCCCTCTGAGTTAGGCTTGTACTCGTAGTTGTAGAAGTGGTGGAGTATCCGCTGTATTTCAGGGCTGCTGGAAGCTTCTTTATACTTTAGTGCCGACATTTTGGATCATTTATAGGATGGAGGCCAGCTGAAGAGACCGCTCTTCTGTGGCTTCTGAGTGGATGGTTTCTGTGTAGATATCATGTACAGAAGTTGGCTGTGGTCTGACAGGTGCGTTTGTGGGGTGACTATGAAGGCGCTGACATCTGCCAAGTTCATGTCTGTAATGGCGTAATCTACTACACTCCTCCCTACATGGGAGTTTAGTGTATACCTTCCTAGGGAGTCACCCTTGCTTCGTCCATTAAGGATATGAAGTCCTAAACTTCTATATACGTTCAGGAGCTTTCTGCCACTTTTGTTGACTGTACTGTCATAGCTGTTTCTCTCCGTGTGTACAGAGTCCTGGCCGTCATTCTCTGCTCCAAGTATGTAGATGTTTCCATCCGTGGTCAGGAAGTCTCTCTCTCTCCCAGTTCTTGCATTGAGGTCTCCAAAGATGAGAACTTTGCCCAATGCCTGATAATGGGCAGCTTCTCCTTGTAAGATCTCGAAGCAGTCTGGATTGAAGTAGGGGGACTCTGGCGGTGGTATATAGGTGGCGCAGAGGTAGACATCAGACTGACAGGTGAGGGTGGAGCTGCTGATTCTGATCCATATGTGGCTGCTTTCTTTCTTCACCGGTTTGATGTGTTGGTGGAGCTCCTCTTTATACCAGATCAATATTCCTCCTGAGCCCCGTCCATGTTTGATGTTTTTATTTTTCTGGGCATGGACCGAGAATTCCTTGTATCCAATAGGCACCAGGGATTCATTTTCGGCTCTGGTCCATGTTTCCAGGAGGATCTGAATGTCTATATTTTTCAGTCTTTGTATAAAATCAGGGTCCTTTGTTTTACATCCAAAGGTAGAGGCGTTGAGACCCTGAATATTCCAGCTGCTGATTGTAAGTGAAGACATTGTTCTGTGTATCTTGTGTGTATATACCTTGTAATGAGTATGGCTGTGTGGCACACACTGGAATTCTTTCTGATTTGTAGAGGTGCCTGGTTCCATCCAGTCACATTAGTCTCTCACACAGTGCGCTGAGCAGGGTCTTTAGCTCATCCATATCTCTGCTCTGCATGTGTCTGTGTGGGCTTGGTGGTCCCCTCTGTGGAGGTCTCCATCTCTGATGGTCTGATATTGGCTGCATGTGTCTGTGTGGGCTTGGTGGTCCCCTCTGTGGAGGTCTCCACCTCTGATGGTGTGATATTGGCTGCATGTGTCTGTGTGGGCTCGATGGTCCCTCACATGGTGGTCTCCTCCTCTGATGGTCTGATACTGGGTGAAGAGCTCTGTTTCCAGCATCCGGAGGTAGGATTGGGGTTTTATGTTCTTTCATTCTCAGGAGTCTTTTAGTGTGGTCATGGTCACTGTTAGATCCAGGCCTGGGGTCTCTGTTTAGCACAATGTCTTTCAGCTCTTTGGCCAGGAGGCTGACCCTTTGTTTGTTGAGGTGTTTATTATCGTGCAGGTGACTGATGTTTATGTAGAGGTGTTGTGCCAGGGTCAAGTTTGGCACAGCCTTGAGCCTTTCAGTCAGTTCCATGTTGATGATTTGGGTGCTTTGCCTGGATATATCCTTTCTTGGGAGCAGCGATGACAGAATGATTTTGGTGTCTGGGAATTGTAGTTTTGTCGTCTTTGCCAGTTTAGTCAGTTGTTCTGCGATCTGCTGGTGCTGGTCTGGCAGATTGTTTGTACCCGTGTGTATAATAATATTCTTTGGGTTGGTAAACCATGGATTGCTGATGACCTTTGTCGCCTGTTCAACGTTTGTTCAGCGGATTGTACGGACCTGTTTTCCTGGGAATAGCCGCTGTGTATCTAGGTACATCCCATTTGAGGCCATTATTAGGACAATATCAGGACTTTGTGGTGTCTTGGGGGGTTACGGTGCTGCTGATGGGGGGCTGTGATGCTGGCTTTGCTGGTGGCTGGTTCTCTTCTCTCTTCCATCTCTCTGGTTTCAGGATCAGTCATATTATTGGTTATTGTCTCTACATTCTGCTCAATGGTGGCCATGTTGTCTGCTCTCTGGCTTGTTTCCATTGCCCCCTGCTGGTTCAAATTTTCAAATTGTTGCAGATTTACCTCAGTCCCTTGAACCATAATGGTGCCAGTGTGATATAGGCTTATGGTGAGTCCATTGGAGTCATCATCTACTTGGATGTTAATTTTAATCCGCTGGACATTATTAGCGTTGGACTTAGATACGTGTTTATATTCTCTGCACAGAGCAGCGTGCCAGGCTGAGGGTTGGTCTGTATAGAATAATAGAACGTTTTTTTTCGTATAGGATCTTTTGTGTAATCTGCATAAAGTCACTCTGGATTCTCTCTCAGTATGCCGACCTTCTTGCTTTTATTGCTCCACTGCCCCTCTGTTATCTCCAGATCTGACCCCCAGCATTCCTGTGTCTCTGGCTCTCGGCTTTGTTCATTTATTTGTTCCAAGTTTGTATTTTCCATTTTGTAATTATATGATAATTATAATCCTAATTTCTAAGAAGATTAATTTGTAACAAGTCTATAGGTAGTGTTGTAGTTGGAGAATTTCTCCTACCTTTTATAGGTCCAGGTATCAGGATGTCAGATGTGTGATGCCATTGAAAGAAAAAAAAACAGATATTGCGCCACACTGCAACTGGAAGAACTTAATACGCGGTTTTACTATGTTTGCACTAACCTGTACTGGTTGTGCAACACCCCGCACAACCAGACTGATGGCTTAATGTGGGTCACTGTGGTGACAGGGGCCAATATTCCCTCCTCCTCTGATACTCCGGGCCTGGTGGTCGGCTCCTTAGTTCCTCTGGAGATGGAGGTGGGCTCCTTCACTCCTCCACCCGAAGAGGCAGACTCGATGCACTGGCTTCCGTCCCAGCTCCACACTGTGTATCAGTTGATCATTCAAGGGTGGGTCTTTATGGTGTACTGCCAGGTCCTGTGGATCTTAGAGCAGCTCACACACCGCACTCCCAACAAGGGAGAAAGAGATTAGCAGATAGAAAACAAGCGGTGTCAGAGGTTTGGAGTGCTAAAGAAACCACGGGTTGGTGATTATATTACCAATAATTTATTGCACAAACAGCAGGGGTCCAGTATGCCACAATGCGTTTCGATGCACAGATGCGTCTTTCTCAAGTGGATCCATATATACTACATATATATGTAGTTCTCTCACGTTAACTGAACATGTTCTGTCAGTCAAAGTATGTCAACTACATACATATTCTAGAATACCCGATGCGTTAGAATCGGCCACCATCTAGTATACTATAGTGCTGCTATACATGTACTGTAATGTACCGCCATATACTATAGTGCTACTATACATGTGCTGTAATGTACCGCCATATACCATAGTGCTGCTATACATGTACTGTAATGTACCGCCATATACTATAGTGCTACTGTACATGTGCTGTAATGTACCGCCATATACCATAATGCTGCTATACATGTGCTGTAATGTACCGCCTTATATACCATAGCGCTGCTATACATGTACTGTAATGTACCGCCATATACTATAGTGCTGCTATACATGTATGGTAATGTACTGCCATATACTATAGTACTGCTATACATGTGCTATAAAATACCACCATATACCATAGTGCACCTGTATATGTACTGTAATATACCGTCATATACTATAGTGCTGCTATACATGTGCCGTAGTGTACCACCATATACTACACTGTGTTCCAAATTATTATGCAAATGTTCTTTTTCTCAGATTTTTCTAAATGGTTGATGCAAATGACAGTCAGTGTAATAAAAGTCATCACCCGTTAGAGTATAAATCAAATTTTATTGAAGAAATCTCCCTATGATAACAGTATAATTTTCAAAATTAAAAAAACTCTAAAAGCACTGTTCCAAAAAATATTACGCACAGTAGAGTTTGTAAACATTTGATTTGTTTGAAAGAACTGAAAATGCTCATTTGTTGAATTTGCAGCATTAACAGGTCGCATTCACTGAAATAAAAAGCTATTTAACTCCAAAACATCCTAATAGGCCAAGTTACATGTTAACATAGGAACCCTACTTTGATATCACCTTCACAATTCTAGCATCCATTGATATTGTGAGTTTCTGGAGAGTTTCTGCTTGTATTTCTTTGGATGATGTCAGAATAGCCTCCCAGAGCTGCTGTTTTGATGTGAACTGCCTCCCACCCTCATAGATCTTTTGCTTGATTATAATCCTATGGTTCTCTATAGGGTTGAGGTCAGGGAAGATGGTGGCCACACCATGAGTTTATCTCCTTATATGCCCATAGCAGCCAATGGCACAGAGGTATTCTTTGTAGCATGAGATGGTGCATTGACATGCATGAGGATGATATTGCTCCTAAAGGCACGTTTTTGCTTTTTGTACCATAGAAGAAAGTTCTCAGTTGGAAACTCTGTATATGTTGCAGAGGTCATTTTCACACCTTCAGGAAGCTTAAAGGGGCCTACCAGATGTTTTCCAATGATTCCAGCCCAAAACATGACTCCTCCACCTCCTTGCTGATGTCGCAGCCTTGTTGGGACATGGTGGCATCCACCAACCATCCACTACTCCATCCATCTGGACCATCCAGGGTTGCTCGGCACTCATCAGTAAACAAGACTGTTTAAAAATTAGTCTTTATGTATATCTGGACCCACTGCAACTGTCTCTGCTTGTGAGCACTGTTTAGGGGGTGGCCAAATAGTAGGTTTATGCACCACAACAAGCCTTTGAAGGATCCTACACCTTGAGGTTCGAGAGACTCCAGAGGCACCAGCAGCTTCAAATATCTGTTTGTTGGTTTGTAAGGCCTTTTTAGCAGCTGCTCGCTTAATCTGATGAACTTGCCTGGCAGAAACCTTCCTCATTCTGCTTTTATCTGCATGAACACATCTGTGTTCAGAATCAGCCACAAATCTCTTCACAATACGATGATCACGCTTAAGTTTTCGTGCAATATCAAATGTTTTCATCCCTTGTCCAACGCATTGCACTATTTGTTGCTTTTCGGCAGCAGAGAACATCCTTTTTCTTTCCCATGTTACTTGAAAACTGTGGCCTGTGTAATATTGTGGAACACCCAGTTTTCCTTTTATTGGCCTCACCTGCCAAACTAATTATCACAGATATCTGAGATTGATTTCAATGGTCCAAAGAACCCTGAGACACAATACCATCAATGGGTTTCATTGAAAAAAAATAAAAATAAAACCCTTTGACACTTAAAACCAATTTGCATAATAATTTGGAACACAGTGTATAGTGCTGCTATACATGTACAGTCATGGCCAGAGGTTTTGAGAATGATACAAATATTAATTTTAACAAAGTCTACTGCTTCAGTTTTTCTAATGGCAATTTGCATATACTCCAGAATATCATAAAGAGTGATCAGCTTAACAGCAATTACTTGCTAAGTCAATATTTGCCTAGAAAATAAACTTTAACCCCCCAAAAACATTTCAACATCATTGCAGTCCTGCCTTAAAAGGAGCAGCTAACATCGTTTTAGTGATTATTCCATTAACACAGGTGTGGGTGTTGATGAGGACAGGGCTGGCGAACAATCAGTCATGATTAAGTAAGAATGACACCACTGGACACTTTAAAAGGAGGCTGGCGCTTGGCATCATTGTTTCTCTTCAGTTAACCATGGTTATCTCTAAAGAAACACGTGCAGCCATCATTGCACTGCACAAAAATGGCCTAACAGGGAAGCGTATCGCAGCTACAAAGATTGCACCTCAGTCAACAATCTATCGCATCATCAAGAACTTCAAGGAGAGAGCTTCCATTGTTGTCAAAAAGGCTCCAGGGCGCCCAAGAAAGACCAGCAAGTGCCAGGACCGTATCTTAAAACTGTTTCAGCTGCGGGATCGAACTACCAGCAGTGCCGAGCTTGCTCAGGAATGGCAGCAGGCTGGTGTGAGTGCTTCTGCACGCACTGTGAGACTGCGGAAACTCTTTGAGCAAGGCCTGGTTTCAAGGAGGGCAGCAAAGAAGCCACTTCTCTCCAGAAAAAACATCAGGGACTAACTATGTTACTATATTTGCAGATGACACTAAACTCTGTAGGGTAATAAATACAGAGGAGGACAATTTTATATTACAGGAGGATTTATGTAAACAAGAAGCTTGGGCTGCTAAATGGCAAATGCGCTTTAATGGGATAAATGTAAAGTCATGCACTTGGGCAGAAGAAACAAAAGGTATAATTATGTGCTTAATTGTAAAACACTGGGCAAAACTGTCTCCTGGGTGTATGGGTAGATGACAAACTCACATTTAGTGGCCAGTGTCAGGCAGCTGCTGCAAAGGCAAATAAAATAATGGGATGCATTAAAAGAGGCATATATGCTCATGAGGAGAACATCATTTTACCTCTATACCAGTCATTAGTGCGACCACACTGAGAATACTGTGTACAATTCTGGTCTCCAGTGTATAAGAAAGACATAGCTGAACTAGAGCGGGTCCAGAGAATAACGACCAAAGTCATTAGAGGACTGAGGGGTCTGCAATACCAAGACAGGTTATTAAACTTGGGGTTATTTAGCTTGGAAAAACGAAGGCTTAGGGGTGATCTTATAATAATGTATAAATATATGAGGGGACAGTACAGAGACCTTTCTAATGATCTCTTTACTCTTAGGCCTGAGACTGGGACAAGGGAGCATCCTCTACGTCTGGAGGAAAGAAGGTTTAATCATAATCACAGATGTGGATTCTTTACTGTAAGAGCAGTGAGACTATGGAACTCTCTGCCACATGATGTTGTAATGAGTGATTCACAACTAACATTTCTTGAAAACTATAATATTACCAGTTATAAATACTAGATTCTTTGATAGGGCGTTGATCCAAGGAATTAGTCTGATTGCCGTATCTGGAATCAGGAAGGAATTTTTTTCCCCAATGTGGAGTTTATTGTTGCTACATGGGTTTTTTTTTGCCTTCCTCTGGATCAACATGTTAGGCTATGGGTTGAACTAGATGGACTTAAAGTCTTCTTTCAACCTTAAAAACTATGTTTCTATGTTACTGCGAAATCAAAATTAAACAATTAATAAATAAATAACTAAAGAATTAATACTTACCTCTCCACCGGCTTGTTCGGACTATCCGGGAGCCAGGCACTGATGTGAAAAGACCTTGCGTGACGTCATGGGCGCTGATTGGCCGCTCGCAGTCATGGGATATGTATCTCATGACAGCGAGCGGCCAATCAGCGCCTTTGGCTCTGCATCAGATAGGCCGAAAAGGCATCGGATAGGCCGAAAAGGTGTCGGAAAGGGTAAGTATTCATCCTTTATGATTTTTAATACATTTGGCTTTATTTAATTTTGATTTTGCAGTGTATATTAATACACTGCAAAATCAAATGGGGGCTGGCAAACATGTCACAGAGGGGAGGAGGAACCAGGATTCTTCCTCCCCTCTGTGATGGTGGGTTTACACGCCGCGATATCGGCGTCCAACTCCGACCCAACTCCGACAAAAAGTCACGTGGGTCGCGAGTTGGAGCCGATATCGTGTGCGCGTTGTACGGTTTGAGCGTACAACGCGATGCTGGAACGATGCCAAAACGATATCAGAGTTGAATAGCCGAGCTATTCAACTCCCCGATATCGCATGGCCGTTGTAGCAGCATCGCAGCGTGTGACAGCCCAACTCCGATGTGTACTCGCACCTCACCCATTAACTCCCATGTTAAATGGTCGTTACTGGGTTGGTGGGCGTACACATCGGAGGGACGTTGTTTCCCGATATCGCAGCGTGTAAACCGCCAATGCGATATCGGGAAAAGGGCTGAAAAAATGCGCGCTCCCGCGCCGTTGCCTCCGATATCGCCGCGATATCGGGACGTGTAACCCCACCATCACATCACTTCACCCCCGGCCCATAAAAAAGCGTGCTGTGTGAAAAGCACTGTTTCTTTTTTTGCGTTGTTCTGCACAGGTGCAAAATGATGGTAAAAAAAACGCAAAAAAAGCGCTATGTGTGAACGTAGCCTAAATTAAATACCCTGCTGTGCTGTGACAGGTTCTGTGTTGTAGTTCAGCTCTTGTGATGCTGCACACAAAGAGTAGAGTGGAGGATACAGCCCCCCCACTGATCTCCTGTGCTGTGATGTGCTGTGAAGCCCCATATTCATACATGGGGAGTAGACAGCACAGAACTAAGTGATCATTCACTGTGAGTGACATATGAAATTAATCTCTTTATTTGAAGTTTACAGAGGATAGGAGGGGAATATACATAAAAGAAATAGAGTTTGGAGAGAGGAATTAGAAAATGAAATCAGTTACATATAGATTTTTGACCTGACAGTTTTCCTTTAAATGATGAAATCACAGGTTATACTGAATCTTTTCTCACAAAACTAGATATTAATTTACTCAGTTCCCCCTGCTCTATAACATGGTGCCTGCAGATTGCACAGACTTTAAGTACATTAACTAGAATAATTAGCTAGTCAGAGTTAACATTTTAGCCAGTTTCATGTTCAGATGAGTTTTTAGGCACAGCAAAGCATCAGTATTGACCTAAAGGAGGCTGTAAATAATTAATATGCTTTGGAAAATGCTTTACAACACTTTATTGCTCAGGAAAGCAATTACTAACAAGCTTTAAGTGTTACACATTCCTATTTAGTGAGAAAACAAATTTTCCTAGTGTTTGCAAAAATGGGTAATATATGTAATACTAATCCAAGGGCTATAAATAGAGTATAAAGCTCACTTGATAAGAAAAATTAAAATACAAGTGCCCTTATCGAACATCTATTTCTTCCTTTTAGTCTAGTGTGAGGTAGTTCTATATGATACAGATAAAAGTATGAATTTCCTTCTACCTTTGTACACAGTGCTTTATATGCCAAGAGTTCAAAGATATCACAAGAGTACTGTAAAGATGTAATGTACTGGACAAGCTGCCAAGTATTATAACAGATAAAAGACAGCTTCACATCAATAAAAGGTTCTTCACTAGTGATGAGCGAGTGTATTCATTATTATTCGCACGGATAGTAACGGCATTCGCATTACTCGTTATTCTGCGAGTATTCTTGTACTCGCCTTGCTATTTATTTATATATATTTTGGCTCCTCCTTTGCAGCCATTAAACATGCTGGGTTTCTTAACCAATCACAGTAATGCTGCAGACATCTTGGTTGTGGCATTACTAGGATTGGCTGGCCGCCCATATGGTCTATCTAAGCCCTGCCGCCGCCGTTTTGCCCGCATTGCATTCGGAGCCAGTGTTGGAGAATCATGGAGATAGATTGCTTAACTGCTAGGGAGAGTGTTTAGACCTCTTCATAACACAAAAACCCTTTTCAGGGCTACCTCTAGTGTATACTACATCAGTGTAGAGTTGAAAACAGAATGACCAGCGCATCGGCAGTAGCTCTTAAGGTACAGTCACATGTGGCAATATTGCTTGCAATTTCACTGGCAATTTGCTGGTTGCAATGAAATCATGGACACATTGTTCCATGTGTACATGGCAACCAAATAGAACAATGTGTCCATGATATCACAGCAACCAGAAAATTGCCAATGAAATTGCATGCAATATTGCCGCGTATGACGGTACTTTAGAGTGCAACAATTCTCATCAACGGATCAGATGACTCCGTGCAGTTAATGCAGGGTTACTCCAAGGCTTGTAAAAAGTGAATGTCCAGCTCTACATCATCATAAAATCTTGAAGTTTATTTCAAAAGTTAAAATTCATCAGTATTAGAGTTGGTAGGGAGAGATATTGGACCAGGGATGATTGAAAGGAGCCATGCAGTAGCTGCATTATATCACCAAAACAACAGTTCTTTTGAGAGCTGCAGAGTAATACTACAGGAAGGGAGAGTTACTCCAGCAGGGATAGTGTAAATGAGTAATGAGCCGCTTAGTAACTTCATAAGGCTCCGTTCAGATGTGCCGTATTTTGCTGCGTATTTGGCAGTGACTCTTTTTTGCTTGCGTTTACGCGCAAAAAAGCGCAACTGCATGCCGACACCACGTTCTTCCCGGCACGTGTTTCCCGAGGCCATTGTAACATGTAGCCTATGGAAAAATTGCGCTGAAAAAAGCGCAAATAATTGGTATGTCAATTTTTTTTGCGCATGTGCTTTTGCAGTGAAAGTGCAAGCGTAATAATACGCGGCTACACGCAGTGTCTGCATGCCTTTTAGCAAAAGCCATAGATTTTATGGCCGGGCCCCTGGTTCTATTTTCGGCCAGGGGACTCGGCTCTGGTCGGTAGTTCGACGGGGCCGCAAACTGGCAATGAGCGCTTCGCGGCGATAGGTAGCGTATCAGCAACGGTAAGGCGCGAGCAATGTCCGCGAAGCGCTGATTGCGAGTTTCCGGCCCCGTGGAACGACGGATCAGAGGCAAGTCCCCTGGCCGAAAATAGAACCAGGGGCCCGGCCATAAAATCGTCGACACACCGCTATGTATGTCTATGGGAAGTGAGGCGCGATTCTGATTGGTCGGCGACAGCACACAGCGACCAATCAGAATCGCGCCTCACTTCCCATAGACATAGAATGGGCGCTTTAGGACTTTCAAATTTACCGCTAAAAGTGAGGCGCGATTCTGATTGGTCAGCGGCAGCACACAGTGACCAATCAGAATCGCGCCTCACTTCCCATAGACATACATAGCGGTGTGTCCGCGATTTTATGGCCGCAAAAGAGAACCAGGGACCCGGCCATTAATTTAGCGACACGCTGCTAATGTATGTCTATGGGAAGTGAGGCGCGATTCTGATTG
>JARQOC010000005.1:348196003-348206003 GCA_033576535.1 Allobates femoralis | reverse complement strand
TGAGCTCAATGTCCGTAATGCTGTTGATGATGTTCCACACTGTCGTGTCACTGTGCCTTGTATACACATTACACACACAAAATGAATAAAATGTTATTGTTGATTTGTACACATACTTTTGTTGTTTCAAATATTACACATCTCTAAACCCGGTTTCAAATCATTTCACAGTTGACCATCTTAAAAAACGGTGGAGGAGCTGCCGGGACCAGCATAAGAAGCAGTACCGGCAGTACTCAGAGAGACAACCGGGAGCCGCTCCATTGCTCAACCACTACCACTTTTATGACCGGCTGTCCTTCCTTCACCCGGTGGCCCGTATGCCAAGGTATGTGTCTGCAGCACTGTTGTGTACATTTAGTATTATTTATTAATATATACATTAGGTTCCATTTCGGCTCTGTGGGTAGCAGAGTATACACGTGGCTCTGTGGGTAGCAGAGTATACAGGCGGGTCTGTGGGTAGCAGAGTATACAGGCGGGTCTGTGGGTAGCAGAGTATACAGGCGGGTCTGAGGTAGCAGAGTATACAGGCGGGTCTGAGGTAGCGGAGTATACAGGCGGGTCTGTGGGTAGCAGAGTATACAGGCGGGTCTGAGGTAGCAGAGTATAAAGACGGCTCTGTGGGTAGCAGAGTATACAGGCGGGTCTGTGGGTAGCAGAGTATACAGGCGGGTCTGAGGTAGCAGAGTATACAGGCGTCTCTGTGGGTAGCAGAGTATACAGGCGGGTCTGAGGTAGCAGAGTATACAGGCGGGTCTGTGGGTAGCAGAGTATACAGGCGGGTCTGTGGGTAGCAGAGTATACAGGCGGCTCAGTGGGTAGCAGAGTATATAGGTGATGAGAATAGGGTTAATAGATGGTGCTACAGTGTTGGGGCGTGCTAGAGGGAGCAGAGATCCGATTACTGCCATCATTACTGACCTTATTAAAGATAGCGGCCGCAGCTAAATGACATCATGGCAAAGGTAAACATGGGGTGTGGTTAGCTGCAGGAGGTTAGTGAGAGTGTGGGGTTGTTTGGCAGAGGGCGTGGTGTGGGCGTGGTGAGCGCGGCTCCTGCGTCAGATACGCTGCGAGCGCGGAACCGCGGCACATCTCCAGGAGCAGAGGACGTGTCCGGTACGTCTGTAGCCCCCGGCCTCCCCGTTGTCCGCACACACAGCCCCGCTGTGACCTCTGCAGTGTCACAGGCCCCGGCGGGCGGCTGTCATCTCCTCCTGACACTGACCTCCTCCTGATTTGATTGTCTGTGTTGTCCCCCCCCGCTGTCAGCATCAGTGATCTGCTAAGACCTGTGGGTGCACAGACGGGGGAAGTACAAATGCCAGCATGCCGGGGCGGATTGGGCGCTGTGAGGGGCGCAGGTCTTGCTGTGAGCGGAGGGCGCGAGGCCGCTCGAGAAAACGCTATAGCGGCTGTGTGAGTTAAGCGTCTGCGGCTCGCGAAGGCGCATACGCGTCTCCGCTCGCAGTGACGCTAAGGAGTTTGGGATTCGGCTACAGTGCCGGAATTTCAAACTCCCGATTATATAAATAGATTATATATATATATATATTGTATACCTTTCAACCCCTTCCCTGCTTTATATAGATGATATAAGCTAAAAGTTTTGTGAATTAAGTATGTCAAGTTAAAAGTGAAGTCAGGGGGACTTTTTTTTTTTCATGTGAACCATTGGTGTTATTGATCGTCTAGATTAGATGGGATGGGGGGGGGGTGGTGTTAATCAGGGGGTGAAAAATTATGTATTAGTATGGAATTAGCAAAGAAAGTCACGTATTCCTTTATGTTATGTACAGTTGGTTATTCTTTCATAATAATAACAAATATCTGATTAATAATACACAGATACACAGAGTCTAAAAAGCGTGCAACTTAATGTTTGACCTATGTTTTTGTTTCCAAATGCAATGCATTCACCAAATTTTTTTTTACTTTACCCACAGAGAAGCTTACTACAGAGGGCGGCGTGCTGTGAACCCTCCACCGCCAAACAGAAGGCGGCGTGGAGAAAACCCACCACCACCACCACGGCCGGCGCCACCACCACCACCGCCGTCGCCGCCGCCACCACCACCACCAGCATCGCCGCCAGCAGCGCCAGGGCCAGCACCACCACCGCCGCCACCAGCGGCCGGGCCAGCACCACCACCGCCGCCACCAGCGGCAGGCCCATCAACACCACCACACCGCCGTCCCCGCCACCACCACCACCACCGCCACCAGCGGCAGTGTCCGCACCACCACCGCCCCCACCAGCGGCAGGGCCAGCACCACCACCGCCACCACCAGCGGCAGGGCCAGCACCACCACCGCCACCACCAGCGGCAGGGCCAGCACCACCACCGACGCCACCAGCGGCAGGCCCAGCTTATGGTCCGATCCCGGGGTCAGCACATTTAAGTGTGCAACAGAGTAATGCTGACTTTGCCCGCAGTATTATACCATTCATGGATAATATTCCATTTGACAGGCTACTGCGGGCAAGGTCAGCATTACAGATAGTGCTGGAAGCCTGTCAGCCAAATAACGACCCCGGTGATGTGTTCCAATATTTGGATGGGTGGAAAATAAACTCTAACAGGCTAGGCAGGCCCACAACACGGGACAGCCATGTCCCACCCCACAGGGCTTTGCCTCACTGCCAGTGGCCAGCTAACAGGGACCTACCACCGTTCCCTACACCTGTTCAGATGATCCACCCTGAAGGGTTCGGCCAGGCCATACGTGGGGCCCTTGACCTTTTGCAGGACGGACAGCCCACCTACCAGGACCTGTAGGGCTCCATTTGTTGTTGTTGTTGTTGTTACCTTAATTGTAAAAGGTAGTATTTTTGGGAATGTCCAAACAGTGCTGCCATTTTTTTTTTTTAAACACAGTTTTAAAAACCAGCTTTGTGTCTGTCTTTTTTCAAGGAATGAATGTGGAGTTTTTTTTGTGGTTGGGCTTCAAGTCATCATAATTATTATAATTATTTATTTATATAGCGCCCATAGGTTCCATGGCGCTTTACATGAGGAAAAGGTAGAGAAGGACAAGTACAATAAACATAGACAATAAGGTCATACAGGTACAATAGTAGAGGACCCTGTACGCGTGGGCTCACATTCTACGAGGGGTGGGTGGGGATACAATAGGGTAGGGAAGGTGTCGGTCGTGGGGCGTGTAGCGGGGTCTCATGGCAGGTTGTAGGCCTGTCGGAAGAGGTGAGTCTTTATAAGTATCTTTAAGGTTCAGAGGGTAGGCGACTGACTGATGAGGTGGGGCAGGGAGTTCCATAGCATGGCGGATGACCGGGAGAAATCCTGTATGCGGTTGTGGGAAGAGGAGATGAGGGTGGACTGTAGGACAAGTTCTTGGGATGAACGCAGGTTGCGTGAGGGATGGTATCGGGAGATCATGTCGGAGATGTATGGTGGGGATAGGTTGTGTAAGGCTTTGAATGTCATGGTCAGTGTTTTAAAGTGAGCTCTCTGTGGGCCGGAGGGGCCAGTGAACGGCTTGGCAGAGGGGGTAGGCAGGGGAGTAGCGTGAGGACAGATGGATTAGTCGGGCAGCAGAGTTTAGTATAGATTGGAGAGTTGCAAGAGAGTTGGCAGGGAGACCTATGCGAAGGAGGTTGCAGTAGTCAAGGCGGGAGATGATGAGGGCATTTATGAGTGTTTCAGCAGTGTCAGGATTGAGGAACGACCGAATTGGTTAAATATTTTTGAGTTGGAGTCACAGGGACTTGGTTAGGGACTACAGGTGGGGCTTGAAGTAGAGGGAGGAGTCAAGGATTACCCCGAGACATTTGGCGTGGGGGACAGGGGAGAGAGCATCATTAGCAAGTACTTTACGGCCCGCATGGCGCATGAAGTCACCTTGGTTACTAAGTGTCAAATCATGACTCCACATACAACTGTTGCTGACAAACAGTGCCTGTGTTTGGGGGGTTACTTTATGCTTCGCTATGGCAACAAGACTATGAACACACATGTGAGAGGCTGGGACGTCTACATGCTACACATCGCGTCTACGCGTTTTGTATGGAGCGTACAGTGGGACCCTTCAACAGGCTCCAGCAGGATGATAGTCCAAGCAACGCCCACGATGCAGGCATAGGATTGGTGCCTGGAAAAATTAGCCCAAGGGGCTGTTTCCCATTTTTGGTATAAATGTAGGCCTAAGGGCCATAAAAAGCTTGTTAGCCAGGGTGTCTCCCAAACCATGATAAGCTTGTTAGCCTGTGTGGCTCGAAAAATTAGCCCAAGGGGCTGTTTCCAATTTATGGTATAAATGTAGGTCTAAGGGCCATACAAAGCTTGTTAGCCAAGGTGTCTCCCAAAGCATGATAAGCTTGTTAGCCTGGGTGGCTCAAAAAATTAGCCCAAGGGGCTGTTTCCCATTTTTGGTATAAATGTAGGCCTAAGGGCCATAAAAAGCTTGTTAGCCAGGGTGTCTCCCAAACCATGATAAGCTTGTTAGCCTGTGTGGCTCGAAAAATTAGCCCAAGGGGCTGTTTCCAATTTTTGGTATAAATGTAGGTCTAAGGGCCATACAAAGCTTGTTAGCCAGGGTGTCTCCCAAAGCATGATAAGCTTGTTAGCCTGTGTGGCTCAAAAAATTAGCCCAAGGGGCTGTTTCCCATTTTTGGTATAAATGTAGGCCTAAGGGCCATAAAAAGCTTGTTAGCCAGGGTGTCTCCCAAACCATGATAAGCTTGTTAGCCTGTGTGGCTCGAAAAATTAGCCCAAGGGGCTGTTTCCAATTTTTGGTATAAATGTAGGTCTAAGGGCCATACAAAGCTTGTTAGCCAGGGTGTCTCACAAACCATGATAAGCTTGTTAGCCTGTGTGGCTCGAAAAATTAGCCCAAGCGGCTGTTTCCCATTTTTGGTATAAATGTAGGTCTAAGGGCCATACAAAGCTTGTTAGCCAGGGTGTCTCCCAAACCATGATAAGCTTGTTAGCCTGTGTGGCTCAAAAAATTAGCCCAAGGGGCTGTTTCCAATTTTTGGTATAAATGTAGGTCTAAGGGCCATACAAAGCTTGTTAGCCAGGGTGTCTCCCAAAGCATGATAAGCTTGTTAGCCTGGGTGGCTCAAAAAATTAGCCCAAGGGGCTGTTTCCCATTTTTGGTATAAATGTAGGCCTAAGGGCCATAAAAAGCTTGTTAGCCAGGGTGTCTCCCAAACCATGATAAGCTTGTTAGCCTGTGTGGCTCGAAAAATTAACCCAAGGGGCTGTTTCCCATGTTTGGTATAAATGTAGGTCTAAGGGCCATACAAAGCTTGTTAGCCAGGGTGTCTCACAAACCATGATAAGCTTGTTAGCCTGTGTGGCTCGAAAAATTAGCCCAAGCGGCTGTTTCCCATTTTTGGTATAAATGTAGGTCTAAGGGCCATACAAAGCTTGTTAGCCAGGGTGTCTCCCAAACCATGATAAGCTTGTTAGCCTGTGTGGCTCGAAAAATTAGCCCAAGGGGCTGTTTCCAATTTTTGGTATAAATGTAGGTCTAAGGGCCATACAAAGCTTGTTAGCCAGGGTGTCTCCCAAAGCATGATAAGCTTGTTAGCCTGGTGGCTCAAAAAATTAGCCCAAGGGGCTGTTTCCCATTTTTGGTATAAATGTAGGCCTAAGGGCCATAAAAAGCTTGTTAGCCAGGGTGTCTCCCAAACCATGATAAGCTTGTTAGCCTGTGTGGCTCGAAAAATTAGCCCAAGGGGCTGTTTCCCATGTTTGGTATAAATGTAGGTCTAAGGGCCATACAAAGCTTGTTAGCCAGGGTGTCTCACAAACCATGATAAGCTTGTTAGCCTGTGTGGCTCGAAAAATTAGCCCAAGCGGCTGTTTCCCATTTTTGGTATAAATGTAGGTCTAAGGGCCATACAAAGCTTGTTAGCCAGGGTGTCTCCCAAACCATGATAAGCTTGTTAGCCTGTGTGGCTCGAAAAATTAGCCCAAGGGGCTGTTTCCAATTTTTGGTATAAATGTAGGTCTAAGGGCCATACAAAGCTTGTTAGCCAGGGTGTCTCCCAAAGCATGATAAGCTTGTTAGCCTGGGTGGCTCAAAAAATTAGCCCAAGGGCTGTTTCCCATTTTTGGTATAAATGTAGGCCTAAGGGCCATAAAAAGCTTGTTAGCCAGGGTGTCTCCCAAACCATGATAAGCTTGTTAGCCTGTGTGGCTCGAAAAATTAGCCCAAGGGGCTGTTTCCAATTTTTGGTATAAATGTAGGTCTAAGGGCCATACAAAGCTTGTTAGCCAGGGTGTCTCCCAAAGCATGATAAGCTTGTTAGCCTGTGTGGCTCAAAAAATTAGCCCAAGGGGCTGTTTCCCATTTTTGGTATAAATGTAGGCCTAAGGGCCATAAAAAGCTTGTTAGCCAGGGTGTCTCCCAAACCATGATAAGCTTGTTAGCCTGTGTGGCTCAAAAAATTAGCCCAAGGGGCTGTTTCCCATGTTTGGTATAAATGTAGGTCTAAGGGCCATACAAAGCTTGTTAGCCAGGGTGTCTCCCAAACCATGATAAGCTTGTTAGCCTGGGTGGCTCAAAAAATTAGCCCAAGGGGCTGTTTTGCATTTTCGGTATAAATGCAGGCCTAAGGGCCATGATCAGCTTGTTAGCCATGGTGGCTCTAAAAATTTGCCCAAGGGGCTGTTTGGCATTTTGAGTGTAAATGCAGGCCTAAGGTCCATGATAAGCCTCTTAGGCTGGGTGTCTCCAAAAATTAGCCCAAGGGGCTGTTTTGCATTTTGGTTATAAATGCAGGCCTAAGGGCCATGATCAGCTTGTTAGCCAGGGTGGCTCAAAAAATTAGCCCAAGGGGCTTTTAAATGTTTGCTAACAGAAAATAAAGGTTGATTCCTTGTGAAAAGGTGTTGTGATGGTTAATGAAACCGAAGTTAAGGTGTAGTGTTGGTTTAAGATGAAGCAGCCTCATTACCAGGTTGCAGGAACATGGTTACGCAAATCGTTACTGGTCTTGTACATACTGCTTGTACCAAAAAGACACAATATAATACAATGATTAATTATATCATATTGATGTTGAACGTGGCACTTCAGCTCTGAGTACTGTCGTCTTCAGGGCTCAAGAAGTCTTGTGAAATCCAGTTCCTATTAAACTTAATTAGAGTAAGCCTGTCTGCATTCTCTGGAGTAAGACGTGTCCTGGTATCAGTTATGATACCCCCAGCGGCACTGAAAACCCGCTCTGATGTCACACTAGCTGCAGGGCATGCCAGCACCTCCAAGGCATACAACGAGAGCTCTGTCCAAGTGTGGAGCTTGGAGACCCAGTAATTAAACGGGACTGCGGCATCAGTCAGGAAGCAGGTACTGTCACTTAAGTATTCTTGTACCATGTTGGTAAGTTTCTGTCTTCGAGAGATGGTTACTGGAGCAACATGGCGCTGCAGGTTCGAT
The DNA here is from genome assembly GCA_033576535.1 of Allobates femoralis. Lineage (NCBI taxonomy): Eukaryota > Metazoa > Chordata > Amphibia > Anura > Aromobatidae > Allobates > Allobates femoralis. The sequence goes on along the minus strand of JARQOC010000005.1, from coordinate 348,198,590 downwards.
GGCTTATTGAACATAGCCCACTTTGCGGACATCTTTCCAGCATCTCTTCTGGACAGCGTGGATGATTGTGCCCCGACCAAAGGCTGCTGTTGCACAGAGTTGCTAACTATGGGCAGAGTGTTGTCTGACGGTGATATTCGAAGCATATTATCCACAAGAACCCTCTTGAAATAGTCAATTGTCAAGCCACGTGGTGACTGAAACAGCAGCGAGGTGAATTTATCTTTATAACGTGGGTCCAGAAAGGTGGCCAACCAGTAGAGGTCGTTGTGCAATATGTTAATCACTCGTGGGTCTTCTAGCAGACAAGTCAACATGAAGTCAGCCATGTGTCCTAAGCTGCATAGAGTCATGTCTTCAGTGTCCTCAGAACGATGTTCAATACCCATTGTATCCGCAAAGTCTGTCTCCGCCTCCTCCTCTCCAGGCCACCCATGGTGGACAGACACAAAGCTGGGGTTCTGAGTACCATCTGGGTTGACATCGGCACCAACAAAAAATGAATCCTCTTCATCGTCTTGCTCCTGTTCCTCCTCAGGAGCCATTGTTGCCTGGTCATACTGGCTTTGCTGGCTAGGTACTGCGCTGTTTAAATCTGGCTCCATAGCCATCTGCTGGGCTCTCAATGCTTCATTTTTCTGATTAATGAGGGATTCTTTCAGCAGACACAGCATGGGTATAGTGACACTGATGATGGACTGATCACCGCTCACCAGTTTTGTGCAGTAGTCAAAATTATCAAGAACCTCAGATGTGTCAGCGATCCACACCCACTCCATTGTACTAATATGTCGTGGCTGACTGCCGGTCTGACGGGCATGTTGCAACTGATACTCGGATATTGCCCTCTGCTGCTCATTGATCCTCGATAACATATGGAATGTAGAGTTCCATCGTGTCGGCATGTCACAAATGAGTCTGTGGTTGGGCAAATTCAATTGCTTTTGAAGCAATGAAAGTTTTCCAACCGCTGTTGACGAATGACGAAAATGTGCACAAACTCGACGCACCTTCTCCAGTAGGTCACATAGCTCTGGGTATGTACGCAGGAATTTCTGCACTACTAGATTCAGCACGTGAGCCATGCAAGGCACGTGCACAAGGTTTCCGAGCTTTAGTGCAGCCACTAGGTTACGACCATTGTCGCTCACCACGAGACCGGTCTGGAGTTGGAGTGGGGATAGCCACTCATCTGTCTGTTCCTTCAGACCTTTCAACAGCTCTACTGCTGTGTGCGGTGTGTGACCTAAACAGATCAGCTTCAGCAGAGCCTGTTGGCGTCTTGCTGAAGCACTGCAGCAAACCTCCCAACTTGGCCGTGATGTTGAGGGCAATTGAGGATTGGTCGAGGAAGCGGAAGATGGGGTAGTGGACATATAGGATGATGCAGAGACCCTGAATGAGGTTGTGCCAGCTATCCGTGGCGTGGGTAGGATGTTTGATGTAACACTAACATCGTTTGGCACACTCTCCACAACGTTGATCCAATGCGCGGTGAGCGAGATGTACCGGCCCTGTCCTGAACTGCTTGTCCACGTGTCCGTAGTAAGGTGTACTTTCCCGGTTACAGCGTTGGTGAGGGCACGCTTGAGGTTGTTAATGACATGCTCATGTAACGCAGGGACGGCACAACGTGAAAAGTAGTGGCGGCTTGGAACCGAGTAGCGTGGTACTGCCACAGCCAAAAGCTCACGGAAAGAGTCTGTACCCACAAGCCTAAACGGCAACATCTCGACTGCTAACAACTTAGCTATCTGGGCATTTATTTTTTTGGCTAATGGGTGGGAAGAGTGGTATTTCTGCTTCCTTTCGTACAGCTGTGTCACTGATAACTGTAAGGATGTTGCTGACCGAGAACTGTCTGCACTCGTGTTCAGTCTCTCTGCAACCGCTGCTTGTGATGAGTACATATGAGCTGGACCAGCTTCAGCAACACTTGATTGTGACGGACGTATCTGAGTTACCGTCGCAGTCTTTGGGTCAGATGACACTGTTGTGGAAGGCTGCACTTTTGACCACTGAATAGGGTGCTGACCAGCCATGTGCTTCCGCATACTGCTGGTGCTCTGGTTTCCTTTCCCGTGGCCTCTGCTTAGCCTTGCATGGCAGATGGTACAGATGACCACATTTTCTTGAGAAGGCCCATCTTTAAAAAATTTCCACACAGTGGCTGACCGACCTCTAGGCTTGACTGTACTCCCTGAGGGATTACTGAGGCCCACATTTGAGACATTTTGTCCAACAGTTGACAAATTTTGAGCCACAGTGGACACATTTTGGGCAACAGTGGTGACTCTTTCAGTTCTGGTGGGAGGAGTCGGCCTTGGTGCCTTTGTTGGTGGGACATACACACTTTCTTCCTCCGTGCTGCTCTGCTGGCTCTGCATCGCAACATTCCACGTGGGATCAGTTGTCTCATCATCAACCCCTTCCTCTTCTAAATCTTCCCGATAACAAGATAGATTTTGCTCCCCAGATGACAAGTGTGTCACTGTCTCATCATCATCATCCTCCAACTCCTGAGACGGTCTAAGACTTTGCTGAAAGACACGTTCATGTGGCCGGGGTGTCTCTAAAACTTGTCCAT